>JALIGW010000021.1:14266591-14391591 GCA_023053685.1 Diadophis punctatus similis
CTCTCTCTCTCTCTCTCTCTCTCTCTCAGAGCAAGTTTCACATGTGGCTTGGCGGGAGCTCTGGCCTCCAACCCCATCGATGTGGTGAGGACGCGGATGATGAATCAGAGAACGTTACGGACGGGCCCCCAGCATGGCTACAAGGGGACTGTAGAATGCTTGCTTCAGGTCAGTAGACGTCCTTCAGGGTCAAGAAGGACGTTAGATAAAAGACATTACCCTGAACACAATTTGCAGGCTCCGGTGTTGCAGAATAAGGGAGGCTATGTTGGACTGTGACTGAAATCATGGTTTGGTTCAACCATCACGCGTCCCAATGAGGCAAGGGATGATGGAAAGATGTTCCAAAACATCTGCTTGTTAGTTGTTATAAACTGGCCTTTAGACTCTCTTGGGCTCCATTCTTGGTGCATTTAAGGGAAGAGGAAGATTCCTGCTTTTATTTTGAATCAAAGTCCAGTTCTTTATTGGAAGAAGCCTCTTCAGACGTTGGTTTCAACTCCTAAGGATTAAACTCCGTGGGGAAGAGGTCCCTCTCTCGTGCATAAAGAGCCTAAAACTGCAGATAATCCTAGATTTCAGGCTAGTTCTTTGCTAGGGATTAATTCTTGGAGAACCTTTTAGCAGGAGAGTCTTAAGAACACCTTCGGATGGAGCCGGCTTGTAGGCCAGGTGGCATTTGAAAGGAGCCACTTGACCATTAGTGACAAGGTTCTCCATCCAGTCTTCATTCATCCTGCATCTGTGTTACGGGATGGGATGGGATAGGCTCCTGTTAGCAGATAGAGAAAAGAGACCGTGTCTCCTCTTTGAACGTGGAATGCGGAATATTCAGAGATTTTTTCCCCTTATTTTTCATAGACCTGGAAGAACGAAGGCTTTTTTGCGTTGTACAAAGGATTCTGGCCGAACTGGTTAAGGCTTGGGCCTTGGAATATAATTGTATCCTTTTTCCATACATTTTATTTTATGTATTTTTATTTATATCCCGCCTTTATTATTTGTACAAATAACTCAAGGCAGTGAACATATGCAACACACCTTCCTCCTTCTCTTTTTCCCACAACAGCAACCCTTTGAGGTAGGTTGGGCTGAGAGAAAGTGACAAGTCCAAAGTCAATCAACTGGCTTTCATGGCTAAGGCGGGACTAGAACTCCCAGTCTCCTGGTGATTGGCCCAAAGTCACCCAGGCGGCTTTCTATGGCTAAGGCGAGACTAGAACTCCCAGTCTCCTGGTGATTGGCCCAAAGTCAATCAACTGGCTTTTATAGCTAAGGCGGGACTAGAACTCACTGTCTCCTGGTGATTGGCCCAATATCACCCAGCTGGCTTTCTATGGCTAAGGCGGGACTAGAACTCACCGTCTCCTGGTGATTGGCCCAAAGTCACCCAGGCGGCTTTCTATGGCTAAGGCGAGACTAGAACTCCCAGTCTCCTGGTGATTGGCCCAAAGTCAATCAACTGGCTTTCATGGCTAAGGCAGGACTAGAACTCCCAGTCTCCTGGTGATTGGCCCAATATCACCCAGCTGGCTTTCTATGGCTAAGGCAGGACTAGAACTCACCGTCTCCTGGTGATTGGCTCAAAGTCACCCAGACAGCTTTCATGGCTTAAGGCGGGACTAGAACTCCCAGTCTCCTGGTGATTGGCCCAAAGTCACCCAGATGGCTATCATGGCTAAGGCAGGACTAGAACTCACTGTCTCCTGGTGATTGGCCCAAAGTCACCCAGCTGGCTTTCATGGCTAAGGCAGGACTAGAACTCCCAGTCTCCTGGTGATTGGCCCAATATCACCCAGCTGGCTTTCTATGGCTAAGGCAGGACTAGAACTCACCGTCTCCTGGTGATTGGCTCAAAGTCACCCAGTTGGCTTTCATGGCTAAGCCGGGACTAGAACTCATTGTCTCCTGCTTTCTGGCCTTGGTGGCTTAACTAGCGCTATATTTTCAAATGTTTACATAAAATATGAAATTATCTAAAACAAAAAGTTAATATCCAGTTATGCCAAGCAAACATATCTACTTTGCTTTCTCCGTTTTAAAATCTTTCTGCCAGTTTTCAACTTATTGCAGGGTTTTTACAATTCGAAATAACAACAAGTATCTTGCACTGATGCATAATCCTATGGGAGCAATTGCTTTCTGGATTTTCGTTTCCTCAAAATTCATTCATTTTCTCCCCTGGTAACAGCGAGACCATAATAGCAAGTGTATACAAATGTTTATTTACAAAGTTATTTTTTCCCCTTGCTAAATTGTACCATTTTTGTTGTTTGGTGGAGAGATTAAAAATACTTTGTTGCACTTGCTATTTGTCCTAGGAGAAAATATTCCTTATAAGAAGTGTGATGTATCTTATACTTTTTAAGACCGATTGCCCTGCCTTCTTTATTCTGAATTAACTGGAATGAATGATTGACTTTGAAAATTATACATTTTGAGATCTTGTGACTTATACACATTTTCTGTCTTGTCACAAGAACGTAAAAGTCTATGGATATTGTTTAGTTCTTCATTTTGCTTTTTCTCTCTCTCTCTATTCTACTCTTGATCACCTTAGGTGATGGCACAAGAGTTAAACCAAATAAAAACACCTTTAAAACCATATCAAAATATTACATGGAATAATAGCAGGCAATAAAGCTTACTGAGTAGATATAATAGCAAGACAGTAATGATAACTCCGAAATAAGTGCTTGGCCTTATTGCCATGCACTCAAAAGCCCGATTGGGCTTATTATCAGGGGATGTCTTATTTTGGGGGAAACAGGGTATCAGAGCAAGCAAATGTTTTAGTAATCTCTTAATCTCCACTCATAAAAGTCTGGATGGGATTTAAAAAAAAAGATGTATATTGCAATTACTTGTTTAAAAAGGAAGTTCAGCAAAGTTACCTGTTTGAGACACTGCAAGACAGATTTGTTTTAAAAACAGGAAGAAAGCGAGCTGTAAAATGCAATTTCTTTCATAAAAAGGAACCAAAATTCTATCTAAATATACTTAACAAAGCTACCTGGCTGAGACACTTGCAAGAAGAATGAGCAGATTTGCTGGAAAAACTGGAGGAAAAGCAGCTAAATGCAATTACAGACCCTTTTTCATTTAGTAATAAGATTCAACACTTTCCTTTTTTTCCCCTTAACAACATGCACTAGTTCTTTTTGACTTATGAACAGCTGAAGAAATTGGATTTCTGACAGCCTGAAAATTGAAGAGGCCGTTGTCTTCTGTTGGTGGTCTTTCCGGTATCTGAGCTTGCAGAATTGGTGAAATTAAATTATTATTGCAAAGAAAGTTGAAGCTCTCAAGCATTACAGAACAGAATATAACTTGAGACTGAAACAGACCTTAGCACTGGTTCTGAATTTCATCTTTCATAAATATAACAAACATTTTACTATCGACACGTCTGAACAGGAGCGAGTGAATTTAATAATTAGGTTCAGGGTTTCTTTCAGCCTTCGTTCATTTAAAAACAAGCTCTTTCCCAACAGCCAATAATTAATGCGTTCCCAAGAATCTGTATTTTATACCAAAGACTACACCGTGACTAAAGCATATTTTATGAAGCATCCTATTGTATGGAATAGCGTTGCATAAATAATGTGCAAAACATTATTTGCAAACCAGTGTTGAAAATCATTTTTCCCTTGAAACACCTCAGTGGCATTTCTTTTTTTAAAAAATGAGCATTACATTAATGCTGAATTAAATTCATCACTGTGAGGTTTTAGCAGTGTGTTAAAATATTTTGCCCCTATCTGATGATTTGAGTAGACCTAATCTCAAATGTTTTTATTTTAAAAAGATTCCATCGTGGGCAATAGATGAACTCTTGCATAAACATTTCTTGATGTTGCTTTCTGAGAAAGTATTACATCGCTGCCCTTCTCAATGTTTGGGACAATAATAATATTAATCAGTACAAGCGATGTTGAGATTATGAAGGCTGATTCATATATGCCAAGTTATGCAAGGTATCTTGTATGCCTGCCTGAATAGACCTGGTTTTTCTTCCATTTTCCTGGATTGCGTCTAGAGAATCCAATAACACCTTAAGCACTGACAATTGTTAGTGGTTGTTAAGAAGAAAACACAAAGTCTTCACTTCCCAAAGACTGCTGCCTTGTATATAAGCAAGTCTTTCTCCCCCAAAATATTTAGAAATAAAATTGCCACAGGTGTGGGCCTACTTAGGACCACCGTTTGGGGGAAGCTTCTGTCTGTCTCGGTTTCACCACATGGATACACAGAATTGTACCAACCAAATAGGAATTTTATATATGTTTTCAGTTCTGCACAGAAGTGATTTTCATATAGGATTGTATGAACCTTTGAGCCGGAGGTCATTGAAATCTGTATGCTGACTAGATCAAACTTATTGAAAGCAAATGTTAATAATGTGTTTGTTACATTACCTTTTTAGATTCTGAGAGTATCTTTGTAGAATATGAATATAATAATAGTTTGTAAGCCGTAGAAACAAAGCTTTAAATATTTATATGGAAGTGGCTGAAATAATTTGTAAATGCCAGCAACACACAGTTTAAGGCATGTTGGTTTTCTATGCAATGTTGAAGGTGCACAAGGCACATATATATATATTGACAAAAGTGTCTTCCATTATAGGATTTTAAAGGTTAAAATGACACATTTTGGTCACTTTATTAGGAGTGTGTGTCAAACGGGTACAATATTTTTGTTTGAATTGCAAAACAAGTCAAGCCATGACGATTTTGAATTCTAAGATTCAGATTTTACATGGTTAAAATGTTTTTCGTAAATTGTTCTGCACTATATATCAAGGCAAAACTAGAACAGTTTTTTTAAAATTAGAAAACGAGCTAGCTTTATTACTAACAAATCTATATAGAATTTATATTCCATCTTCAAGGGCACAAACAGCTTGAATGGAGTTGCAGATGCACCTGTACTTCATTTTTGTTTTACCAGCAAAGAAAAATGTCACATTTTTATTAATAATAGATATACAGTAGATGTCTGGTAGAAGTCACATATGTTACTTAGCCCTCCTTCCCTAGCAAACTTCCTTGATGGCAGCTTGGTACTTCCATACCTAAATGTAATCTGTATTTTTCAAAAAATATCTGGGTTTTTCCCCCCATGGTGTGTGTAGTAGGTTCAGCTCTACTTTTCCACCCAGATCACAAAGAATGGTTTACTAGAGGGGTATCCAATTTTGGCAACTTTAAGACCTGAATTCTGGGAGTTGGTCCACAAGTCTTAAAGTTGCCAAGGTTGGACAGCCAAGGTTTAGTGGACTGAATGAATGTTTGGCCGTACTTAAAACCCTCGCAATAAATGTGCAAGGGATTGTGTACGTTTCACATGGTAGTTAATCCTTGGATCAACATTCCAGCAGCAGTTTCAGAGACCATTGGGTGTTTAGCAAAACTTCATGCAAAACTTGCCACACATCCATCAAAAAACCAAGAAGATCTAAGATCCAAAATACAGAAGAATATAGGTTATGGAAACCTCTTCTGAAAATACAGGCCAACAAGTTTAAACTTGTAGTGATTACCAAAGAATGACCAAGTGATCTAAGACATTTGGTTTCATAAACAGCGCAAGCTAGCTGTTCAGAAATGTTTGTCTGAATGACTTTGGAGAGATTTGTGCCTGTAAGGGGCCGTGTTTTAAACCACATTCTTGCTAAATTAAAATGTTAATTCCTTCTCTTGCTGCTCCATTAAATTCTTAGAATGGCGCATTAAAATGAAAGCAGTTGGTTCAATGCCAACATTATTTTTCTTCAAAATTGTTAACAGCTATTATTCTGTTAATGCCCCTTTTAAATGTTTATTTGCCAGACTGTTAATGGTAGTATTTATTTGTGCACATCCTGCACTGTTTGTTAATATGCTGTCATTCTTTTGAATGTTCAAACTTTTTCAGTAAGAAGAAAAATTGTCTAGATATTTTTTAAGATCATACAGAACAGTGAAATTGCTGCCATGTTTGTTAATGCCTTCCTATCAGGGAGAAGTTTTGACTTGGTTGTATCTTTATTTGCAAGAATAAACCTCGTTATTTTGTTTTATTTAATGTTGTGTGTCAGATTCATCTGCTGAGACATATTTTTGCATATGCAACCAGACCCCTCCCCCCCAAAATGCTAACAATTCTTGGAATAAATTATAGAATCTTTTTTTTAAGTGTAACATTTGGTGTAGTGATTAGACTTTGAATAACTTTATTGTCACTTTGAGTGTACACTAATCAGCATACATTAAAATGAATTTTCATTGCATACAGCTCTCAAAGGGTCTCCACCTCCAATATACACTAGAGAATAGAATAGAATAGAATAGAACAGAACAGAACAGAATAGAATTCTTTATTGGCCAAGTGTGATTGGACACACAAGGAATTTGTCTTTGGTGCATATGCTCTCAGTGTACATAAAAGAAAAGATACATTTGTCAAGAATTATGAGGTACAACACTTAATGATTGTCATAGGGTACAAATAAGCAAATAAGATGAACATGACAAAATAAATCAAAAGTATGCATGTACTCACATATATGACACAGAGAAACAACACAGTCTAGTTCGGATGTATATATGTACATGGTGAGAAATACGAATCTTGCGAGTTTACCAGACGGATGGATGGCCGAGGGAACAAAGCTGTTACAGAATCTGGTAGTCCTGCTAGAAATTCTTCGAAATCCCCTCCCAGAGGGGAGCAACAAAAACAGGCCGTAAAGTGGGTGTGTGGGGTCTCTAACAATGCTATGAGCTCTAAGCACATAGTGCTTATAAGCAGTGTCCTGAATAACGGGAAACGAGCTTCCTATAATCTCCACTGTCCTCACCACTCTCTGTAGGGACTTTCTATCTGAGGCACTGCTGCCACCAAACCAAACAGGGATGCGGTTTGTTAAAACGCTCTCGATGGTGCCTCTAAAAAGTGGGCAGGACAGAAAGATGTGCTCTCCTCATCCGACACAGGAAATGCAGACACTGGTTTGCATGCTTCACTAAGGATGATGTGTGGAGAGACCAGTTCAGATTGTTAGTTATCTGCACCCAAACACACTGAACTGGTCTCTCCACACGTCATCCTTAGTGAAGCGTGCAAACCAGCATCTGCATTTCTTGCTTCAGGGGTCTCTAGTTGTTTGGAGGAGTTTCTGGGGTGATCATGGGGCAATCCCTTCCTCTAAGGATGGTTGTGTGAGTAAAATGGTGAGCTCATTTGTACCAACTAGAACTCTTTAAGGCAACTTTGGTAAATTTAAGAGGTGTGATTTCAACTCCCAGAATTCCCTAGCCAACCATGCTATCTTTCTGGGCTCCACCGCTGGCATCTAGCCCCTAAAAATGTGTGAGAAACACCTGTGCTGCCTTTCTAGCAATAAAAGATAAAAATGAAAAAAAAATGAAAGTCATTTCCAACAGAGCTTGTCGTGTCCTGGAGGGCCTTTAGACTGGATTCAGCCCTTCTTTTTTTTCCTTTTGGGAGTTTGGCAAAATCCCCTCGTCCACCGAAGAAGCTGGAAAAATTAAAAAAACCAACCTTTATTTCAAAAGAAGGAAAGATAAAATACAAAAAAAAAGCAGTTTGCTTTGAATTTCAAAAGGCATTTGAAAACGAAGAGGAGAAATTCCAGAAGAAAGGCACATAGGAAAACCGCAGTGCTTACGGAAGCCAGAGAGCAGATGGGAAGTGTTACGCCTGGAAACTTGTAAATGGATTGTGGGTCTTAGATTTGATTTGAAATGGTTTTTTTTAATTAATTGAATGAATGCTTCCCATGTGGGGAATGGTTTTATGTTTTGACTTCTGGAAAAAAAATGATAGGATGCAACACTAGAGGGGGCTAAAGATTATAATTAAAAGAGAAGAACTCTTATTTGAGTTTTTAAAACAGGTAGTCCCCGACTTACAACAGTTCATTTAGTGACCGAAGTTATAACGGCACTGAAAAAAGTGACCGTTTTTCACACTTACGATGGTTGCAGTACCCCCACGGTCGTGTGACTTACATGACAAACTGACTCAAATTTATGACGGTCGCAGCGTCCTGGGATCATGTGATCCCCTTTTGCGACTCAGCAAAGAGCCAAGGTGGCGCAGTGGTTAAAATGCAGCACTGCAACCTTCAGTTGATTGCTAGTTCAGCAGTTCAGCTGTTCAAATCTCACTGGCTCAAGGTTGACTCAGCCTTCCATCCTTCCGAGGTGGGTAAAATGAGGACTCAGATTGTTGGGGGCAATATGCTGAACTCTGTAAACCGCTTAGAGAGGGCTGTAAAGCACTATGAAGCGGTATATAAGTCTAAGTGCTAGTGCTATTGCTAAAGTCCATGGGGAAACCAGGACTCGCTTAACAGCATGTTACTAACTTAACAGCTGCAGTGATTCCCTTAACAACAGGGGCAAGAAAGGTCGTAAAATGGGGCAAAACTCATATTAACCAATTTCCCACTTAGCAACAGAAATTCTGGGCTCAATTGTGGTCCTAAGTCGAGGGCCTACCTGTATAATGTCCAGGTTCAAGATTTAATTTACAAGTGCAATTAAAAAAAACAAAACCCTAGCGCCACCAGGTGGCTCCAGAGAGCAAGGCGGGCTCCGTGTCTCGCGGCCGCCCCCAGCGTCCACATTGGGCATTGCAGCCCGCGCTTTAAACCAAAGAAGCAACCGGGCTCTCTCTCCCCCCCTCTCTTTTTCCAAGGAAGAGGAAGCGGAGGGCTTTTCTACATCTTTCTGAATCTGTGATCCAGGCGGCTCCGCCCCCCTTTCGCAGCTGACCATTGGCCTGAGCCACACGTCCGTCAAGCGCCCTCGTTGCATGGCTGAAGCGTGGTGCAGCGCGGTTGCCTTCACCTGAGACCGAACCGATGAGCTCGCAGCCTCCGCGGGCCGATGCGCAGGTGGGAGGGGGCGGCCGCTAAGCAACGGGAGGGAGAGGCGCTTGGTGGTGGTGGGTGTTTCCCGGGCGGGGGTCCGCTGCGTGGAGCATCTCGCGCGGGACCCGTGGAATAGGATTCCTCCTGCGCTGCGCTGGCAAAGGCTGAGCGTCCTGTGGATCGGAGGTACAAGTGGCTCTGCTTCTGGGGGGGGGGGATTGCAGCGGGGCTCCTGGCCAGTTTTGCAAAATTGCGGGGGTGGGGTGAAAATCCTGGGGAGGGGGCGCTTTTTGCAAAAGAGAAGGGTCCCCACCCGGTTGCAAAAGTCTTGCGCGGGGCAAAAATCCACCGTGCGCCTTGGGTAAGCGTTGCAAAATGACGCTTTGCAAAAAAAAAAAAATTGATGTGTGTGTGTGTGGGGGTTCTTTGGGGGTTTGTAGAATTGGGGGGGCGGGTTCGATTTGAGCCCCTGCCCGATGCGCTGGACTCTATTGGCCTCTTTTCACTGCTTTGGAAGAAGGCTGGGATTCCGGGGATGGGTTGGCTGGGGAGTGTAGGCTTTGTAGTCCTTGGGGAGGGGGCGGATGGGTGGCTGTGGTTTATCCCTGAAGGGTTTTGTCCTAAGGCTGGCGGGGGCGAGGGTTTTTCTGGATGCCCAGGAAGGTTTTGTAGGGAGAGAAGCTTTTCCCCCAAGGAGCTAGAAAAATTAAAATTAAGTCATTAATTAAAAAATAAAATGAATTTTAATTTTCTAGCTCCTTGGGTAAAAAAAACTGTCTCCCTCCGAAACCTTCCTGATCATCCAGAAAATTAAAATGAACTTTAAAATTGAGTGCCTTGAAAGGGCTGGTGGGGGGGAAGCTGCAGAAAAGTGGAAACATTTTGAATTATTGGCGATTGTGGGTTTGTTGTTGTTGTGGCCTTGGCAAACTGGAAGTTGCAGTTGCAACAGTGTTACGAACACATTCTTTTTCTCTGTACTTTTTCACAATAATCCTTGGGCTTAATAATTAATTTAACAAGACAGCAGTTGCTAGTTGATGCAGTTGGTACCTGTGAGTCTCTGAGAAACTCATTCGTAGGAAGTCTTGACTTTTGACCCAAGAATGTAGATACTTATGGAATATATTTTATCACACCAACAAGAAAAAATTCAGAAACTTCAGAATTTTGCAGTCATCTGATTTCATGAAGACATTAATCACTATTTCACCACACCCTGAATTCTGCAATACGGAACGCTTGGGAATGTCCCAAACTTTTCTGACATTTTGTGTGTCACTGTATTATTTCGTAATAGATATTCAGTCAAAATGTGCAATTGTGCATGGCAAGGGCATTCAGTTTTTCAAAAATCTACAATTCCACTTACCTTTTATGAACTTCATTCTGATGTTGTAAACTAGGTATTAGTTTATTTTGAGGGAATAAGTATTGTTAAAAGCAGGGTTTTATATATATGTTTATTCTGTCGAGTCATCCTGGGTATGGCTATCTGTCGAGAGCAAAATAGCTCGAAACAGATCTATAATAGTCTCCCTTTATTTTCATTTATCAGCAAAAAATGTTACACATATATATATATATCTCGCATCGTCATCTGTCAGCATGACTAAGGCAGAAACAATTAAGTCAATTACAGGAGAGAGAAAAGGGTGTGGATCGGTTACACGTGCAAAGTCTAAATTGACAGGCATTACATGAATTGATAGGCATTCTATATAAGCAAGCATATATGTCTGTGTGTGTGTGTGTGTGTGTGTGTAATATATATATATATATATATATATATATATATATATATATATATATATATATATATATATATATATATATATATATATATAGGATTTTTTGCTGATAAATGAAAATAAAGGGAGACTATATATATATATATAATTTGTGTGTATACACAGACACAGACACATATACATAAACATACACAATACATACATACCAATGTATGTATGTATGTATGTATGTATGTATGTATGTATGTATATGTATATATATATATATATATATATATATATAGAGAGAGAGAGAGAGAGAGAGAGAGAGAGAGAGAGAGAGAGAGAGAGAGAGAATACTTTAAAATAGGTGGAAGGAATATTGTCAATAACTGAATTCAAATCTGAGGGAGTGATAAAAAGCAACATTATGAAGAAAAATGCCTAACTTTAGAGAACAATGTAAAACTAACAGGGGTGTGCCACATAGAGTTGAAACATCATTAGTTATATTTAATATGTGATAAAAAGCAAACATTGTAATGAAAGGGGGAGGAGCCATGGCGGGAGATGGCGGACTAAAGCCTGCTCCGTTCGGAGGATTGAAAGAACTTTGGCTGTCTCTCCCCCGGGGTTTTTGTTACCCTGGGATGAAATCGGAATTGTCTGGCATCTGGAGGAGGTGAAACTGACATCAGCCGCTTGCGGCTTGCACCGCTGGACCTCTGCTGGACTCTCCGGAACAACGAACGACCGCCGCCCGTTTTGGGAGCGGACGGGCGCCGTGAGGGCCGATTTCTTGCAAGGCCTGAAACGAACCACGATTGAGGTGTGGAAGGCGCTGGACTCCTTCTGTGTGTTGTGCTGTGTTGTGCTGAAATTGGGTCCTTGGAAGACCGGATACCACCCCAAAGTAACAGTGAGCTTGGGAGACGCGCCCGACCATCAGCGGCTGGGAGCTTTGCCGTCCTTCGCTGTTTGTTTGCTGCTTGCCTTCTCAGCTTTTGTTTTCCGAGCTGGGGCCAGGGGAATGTAGATGTGAGGCTCCGTTCTATTCTAAGCCACATTCTACCACCCCCTGCTACGAAGATCTGCAGTGGTAAGCACACCCTCTGGAGTGGATTTATCCCCCCCCTCGGCTGTGGGCTGGCTGTGGATTGAGACGGGCTACTTTTAAAAATCAGTTGGGGCCATTTTGAACTGCCCTGCCTTGAATGCCTGAACTATGGCTGAAGATTAGTGCCCCCCCCTAAGGAACGGATTTCTTCGGAACCTCTGCCACCGCTGCTCCTGCCTCTCTTAGAGGGTTGAAAGGACTGGAAAGCCCTTGTTACTATCTGGCTTTCCAGCTGTTGGACGTTGTGGGGGAGAGGTGCCTGACCTTGACCAACTGCGCAGGCCTTTTTTATTTGACCTCCCCCCCTCCCACTGTTATCTTTGGGCTACGTAAACACGTCTACCGACTGCATGGAACTCTCCTCTGACCAGAGGACATCTGCAGATCGTGGAGACTGGAACCCTGGTTCCTTTAAAGCCATTGGAAGAGGAGGGGCCCTTTTCCTCCTGGATTTTAGAACATCTTGGGAAACCGAGCCAATGCGAAGAACCTGCTCTCCTAGCACACATATCCCTCATTTGGAGGACTTTGCCTTCCGTTTATAATCCCATTTTAATCTCTATCCCCCCCCTCCGAGGTGTGATATGGGTGTGAGTGTGGAAGTGGATGAGTGGGATGGATGCGTATGAGTTGTATGATTAGTAAAAATGGAAGAGTTAGGGGCTGGGTTTCCACCCCCACCCGCTGAGTGTAGAAACAAAAGCGGGGGGTGGCAGAACGAATTTCCCCCGACCAATGAGAATGGTATGTGTGGCCTGCAGGAAATGAGGGGGACCAGCAGGGAGGGGGAGGGGGTCTCTGGTGGGGACGAGAGCGGAACATCTCGGTCATAATGGGAAGAGGCAGATATGGCGGGAGCAGAGGGGTGGGCCACTCTTGGGGAATAAGACCTTGCTGTTTACAAGCGATCCCTTGTTCCGGCCCCTCTGATCCGGTTCCATCTTGCTCAACCCGGATACCTGGCAACCAGGGTTCTCAGGGCCCTGGGCTCAGGATGCTGCTGCTTAACGCCAGGTCAATTATCAACAAAGCCCCCCTGATACGTGATTTAATCACAGAGGAGGGGGCAGACCTGGTGTGTGTTACCGAGACCTGGCTAGGGCAGGAGGGGGGAGTAGCCCTCTCCGAGATATGCCCAGCCGGTTTCTCGGTGCAGCATCATTCTCGACCCCAGGGAAGGGGGGGTGGAGTGGCAATTATAACGCGCGGAAATCTGCATCCTCGTAGGATCCCTGCCCCGGAGATTGTTGGGTGTGAGATGCTCCTTCTGAAGTTGGACTTAGGGGTTCAGGTGGGCCTTTTCTTAACATACCTGCCTCCCAGCTGCGTAAGTAAGGCCCTGCCTGAGCTGCTTGAGGCAGTAGCCGGCTTGGCAGTTGAGTTCCCTAGGCTTATGGTGCTGGGGGACTTCAACTTGCCATCTGCTGGCGAAACCTCTGGAGTAGCTCAGGAGTTCATGGATTCCATGACAACCATGGACCTGACCCAAGTAATCCAGGGTCCGACTCATGAGGGTGGTCACACGCTCGACCTAGTGTTTCTCTCGGGGCAGTGGAGAGATGATCTGAAGATAAGGGACATAGTCATCACCCCACTGTCATGGTCAGATCATTTCCTACTGAGGTTGGATTTCGCAGCCCATTCCTCCCCTGCAGGGAGGCGGGACCAACTAGGTGGTTCCGCCCCAGGCGCCTAATGGAGCCGGAAGGATTCCAGAGGGAACTTGGGGAAATACCTGAAACCCTGGTACACAATTCGGCTGACTACCTGGTGGCTGCTTGGAACACCGCAGCATCAGGGGCCTTAGACCGAATTGCGCCTAAGCGACCTCTCCGTGGCAGTGGATCCCGGAAAGCTCCCTGGTTTACCGAGGAGCTCCGGGAGATGAAACACCAGAAGAGATGTCTGGAGCGCCGCTGGAGGGCCAGAAAACCAAGTCTGACCGAACACTATTAAGAATTTACATCAGATCTTATTTAGTGGCGATAAGGGCGGCAAAACGATCCTATTTTTCCGCTCTTATTGCGTCCGCAGATTCTCGTCCAGCCGCCTTGTTTAGGGTGACTCGCTCCCTCCTTGCAAAAGGGGGGGAGCGAGGAACACTTACAAGGCAGAGCTGAGGAATTCGCTGAGTTTCTGTCGGATAAAGTCGCTCAGATTCGGTCGAACCTGGACTCCGGCAGGGCAGAGTCCATAGAGTTGACAGGGGCAAGTCTTAGTCCACCATTATGGGAAGGGTTTGGGCCTGTTTCTCCTGAGGATGTGGACAGGGCTGTGGGAGCGATGGGTACCTCCACCTGTTTATTGGACCCGTGCCCCTCCTGGCTGGTCTCGGCCAGCAGGGAGGTGGCACGTGGCTGGATCCAGGCGGTGATCACCGCTTCTTTGAGGGAGGGATCCGTACCGCAGTCGTTAAAAGCTGCGGTGGTGCGACCCCTCCTGAAGAAGCCTTCCCTGGATCCAGCTGACTTCAAGAACTATCGTCCGGTCTCCAACTTACCTTTTTTAGGGAAAGTTGTGGAGAAGGTGGTGGTGACTCAGCTTCTGCAGCTCCTGGATGAAACAGATCATCTAGATCCTTATCAGTCGGGTTTCAGGCGCGGCTACAGTACAGAAACTGCCTTGGTCGCTCTGATGGATGATCTCTGGCGGGCCCGGGATGGGGTGAACTCCTCCATCCTGGTGCTACTTGACCTCTCAGCGGCTTTCGATACCATCGACCATGGTATCCTTCTGCATCGGCTCGGCGAGTTGGGAGTGGGAGGCACTGTTTTGCGGTGGTTCTCCTCTTATCTCGCCGATAGGATGCAGTCGGTGCTGGCAGGAGGGCAGAGATCGTCCCCTAGGCCCCTATCATGTGGGGTGCCTCAGGGGTTGGTTCTCTCGCCCATCCTGTTTAACATCTACATGAAACCGTTGGGTGAGATCATTCGCAGACATGGGGTGTGTTTCCATCAGTACGCTGATGACACCCAGTTGTACATCACCACCCCATCTGACTTCAGGGAGGCAGTTGATGTAATGTGCCGGTGCCTGGACGACGTTAAGATCTGGATGGGGAGGAACAGACTCAGACTTAATCCCGACAAGACTGAGTGGCTGTGGATATTGCCTCCTAAGGACCATGACAACTGTCCCTCCTTGGTCTTCGAGGGAGCAAAACTGACTCCCTCAGACCAGGCCCACAACTTGGGGGTCCTCCTAGATCCACAGCTAAAATTGGACCATCATCTTTCTGCTGTGGCTAGGGGGGCCTTTGCACAGGTTCGCCTGGTGCACCAGCTGCGGCCATACTTGGAGAAGGAGGCTCTACTCACGGTCACTCATGCCCTTGTCACCTCGCGTTTGGACTACTGCAATGCGCTCTACATGGGGCTACCCTTGAAGAGTATCCGGAGACTTCAATTGGTGTAAAATGCGGCTGCGCGTGCTGTGGTGGGTGTGCCAAGGTACACCCACGTGACACCGATACTCCGCCAGCTGCATTGGTTGCCCATCGGTCTCCGGGTCCAATTCAAGGTGTTGATCACCATCTTTAAAGCCCTTCATGGCTTGGGACCAGGCTATCTTCGGGACCGCATTCTGCCTCATACTTCCCTCCGACCGGTTAGGGCCCACAGAGTTGGCCTCCTCCAGGTCCCGTCGGCCAAGCAATGCCGGCTGGCGGGCCCTAGGGGGAGAGCCTTCTCTGTGGCCGGCCCCGCGCTCTGGAACCAACTTCCCCCAGAGACCCGAACCATCCCCACTCTGCTGGCCTTCCGAAAAGCCGTTAAGACATGGCTTTTCCTGCAGGCGGGGGGTAGAGCTTAATCCACTCGAGCTCACCCCCCAAGTATGTATGGTTGTTGAATGGATGTTGTTGTTTTTATACTGTGTTTTTAAATTTTATATTTGCTTTTTAATTAATATTTAATTGGTTATTCTTGTATTTTTTCTCTGTTGTACGCCGCCCTGAGTCCTCCGGGAGTTGGGCGGCATATAAGAATACCAAAATAAATAAATAAATAAATAAATAAATAAATAAATAAATAAATAAATAAATAAATAAATAAATAAATAAATAAATAAATAAATAAATAAATAAATAAATAAATAAATAAATAAATAAATGCCTAACTTTAGAGAACAATGTAAAACTAACAGGGGTGTGTCACATGGAGTTCAATCATCATTAATTATATTTAATATGTGATAAAAAGCAAACATTATAATGAAAAATGCCTAAATTTAGAGAACAATGTAAAACTAACAGGGGTGTGCCACATGGAGTTGAATCATTATTAGTTATATTTAATATGTGATAAAAAGCAAACGTAATGAAAAGTGCCTAACTAGAGAACAATGTAAAACTAACAGGGGTGTGTCACATGGAGTTCAATCATCATTAATTATATTTAATATGTGATAAAAAGCAAACATTGTAATGAAAAATGCCTAACTTTAGAGAACAATGTAAAACTAACAGGGGTGTGTCACATGGAGTTCAATCATCATTAATTATATTTAATATGTGATAAAAAGCAAACATTGTAATGAAAAATGCCTAACTTTAGAGAACAATGTAAAACTAACAGGGGTGTGTCACATGGAGTTCAATCATCATTAATTATATTTAATATGTGATAAAAAGCAAACATTGTAATGAAAAATGCCTAACTTTAGAGAACAATGTAAAACTAACAGGGGTGTGTCACATGGAGTTCAATCATCATTAATTATATTTAATATGTGATAAAAAGCAAACATTGTAATGAAAAATGCCTAACTTTAGAGAACAATGTAAAACTAACAGGGGTGTGTCACATGGAGTTCAATCATCATTAATTATATTTAATATGTGATAAAAAGCAAACATTGGAATGAAAAATGCCTAACTTTAGAGAACAATGTAAAACTAACGGGTGTGTCACATGGAGTTCAATCATCATTAATTATATTTAATATGTGATAAAAAGCAAACATTGTAATGAAAAATGCCTAACTTTAGAGAACAATGTAAAACTAACAGGGGTGTGCCACATGGAGTTGAAAAGATAAGGTGCGTCTTATACTCTGGTGCATCTTATATTCTGTTCTTGTCCTGCCTCCAGAGGTTTTGGGGTGGCACCCAAGGCTCCTATCACCTTTGCTTTCTTTTGCCACGGCTGTCTTATTTCTATAGGTAGTCCTCAATTTACACCACAATGGAGCTCAAAATTTACTTTGCTAAGTGAGTTTTGGTCCTGTTTTATGACTTTTCTTGCCTCATTTGTTAAGTGAATCGCTGCAATTATTAACACGGTCGTTAAGAGAATCCGGTTTCCCCCTTGACTGATTAACACAGTCGTTAAGTGAATCCGGTTTCCCCCATGTTCTTTCTCTTCGACTCTGGCGTCTCCTGGTACAGCGATATCAATAAATTGTACGCTTCGGTTTTCAGCAACTGTGATATCTGGCATCTTGTGTTCCAAATGAGGATCCGTCTGTATTTGAAAGTCCCACAAGATCTTCACCTTCTCATTTTTGACAACTTTTTGCACTTTATGTTCCCATGACTTTTCGGATTCAGGTAATGACCAGTGGATTAATTTACCAACTCGGTCGTCTCTAGCTTTGTAATCAGTTTGTGCGATTTTGCTGCATTCACATATTAAATGTGAAACAGCTTCAATTGTCAGTGGATTTTTGTATCTTCGCTCTCATGGCATTAGTTTGTAGTGCTTGTTCTTGAGGATATTTTTTGCAGTTCATCCAATTCATTATTATTATTGTTGTTGTTGTTGTTGTTGTTGTTGTTGTTATTATTATTATTATTATTATTATTATTATTATTATTATTATTATTATTATTATTATTATTATTATTATTATTATTATTATTATTATTATTATTATCCCATCTCACGGTTCGAGGCGACCCTGAGCTGGCTTAAAATGCAATAAAATGTGCAAAAACATACCAGTTTTAAAACTTGGTAATCAAATGGCTTAAGTCACAGGCATGAATTTGAACACGTATGACTTGGAGAGAAGATTTTATGTACAGTATTTTTTAAACGTGGCTGGTCTGGTAGAGTTTAATCCCAGTTGCATCTGTGCTGCTGTGTTATGAAGAAGCTGAATCAACTTGAGACATACAGACATAGGCTCATTTTGGTGTAAAATGCTTTTCGTATAAAAAAAAATGAATAGGACTTCTGTTTTTCTATCTGAATACAAGAAAGTCATTTGCTGCCCTGCGGCTTCTCAGCACATTAATAATTCACATGCTCGGTTTCTTCTCTGTCCCCGTGGCTACAGAATAAGAGCAAATCTCTTGTTGACTGTTGAATAAAAGGCAGGGCAAAAAAAATAATGAATTTCACATTATTTTTCTGTGGAATCTGTTAGGACTCTGTCCAAACTGTTGGGTTGGCAATATATAAACAAGCCAACAATATAGGTTTCTATGTATTTATGTAATATAGCTTTAAAATGTATGCTATGTTCTGATTGGCTGAAGTATTGCAAGTTGCCATAATAGGGAACTAGAGATCATGGCTTACTCGCTCTGGTGTTTCATTCGGTGTTGACTCTTTGACTAGGTAGTGATCTCTGTGTTATGCTCTGTTACTCTCTCTGATATTCTTATGTGTTTGTAAGCTGTAATTTTTTTTAATTTTTTTAATTTATTTTTGTCAAGTACGTGTTGGTAATATACATAGATATAACATTGTTTATATACATAAGATGAGTACTGATAAGAGGGAACATTAGGACAGGGACGGTAGGCACGCTGGTGCACTTATGCACGCCCCTTACTGACCTCTTAGGAATCGGGTGAGGTCAACAGTGGACAGTCTAAGGGTAAAATTTTGGGGGTTTGGTGACGAAACCACAATGTCAGGTAGTGAGTTCCAGGCATTTACCACTAATATCTTTGTTGAATGTGTAAGACAAAGACAAGCTGGTAAGAAGATTATTGTACTTCTAGATATTGACTGAATTGAATGTGTATGACCTGGACTGTTTATGGACTGTGCTATTTCTTTAAGTAAACACTTTATTTATTTATTTTATTGTTCTTATAAGCCGCCCAATCCCGTAGGACTCAGGGTGGCGTACAGCAGAAAAAAAGAACAGAGTATAAAACAATTTAAAAAGTACAAAAGTTTATGCACTTTAACGAATCTGTGTGAGACTGGATCATTACTCATATCTACTGCAATATCCTGCTTCTATGTGCATGTCCTTGATAACTCAACGGTTGCTCTGCACACACCTTAACATTGGTTATGGGCCAGAGAGGTGTTGCCAGTGAGATATTGAGTAGTGTGAATATTCAGTTTTTATATTCAGACAGTTGAAGTTGTATTGTAAAAATAAATGATGGCACAAGAACAGTCAACTAGCTTATCCCTGATAACCCGGCTGGATGGAACAAACTATGTTTCTTGGTCTATGAAATGTAGCCTGTTTCTACGTAAAGAAGGCTTATGGACTGTAGTAACTAATCCACCAGATATAACTGCTTGGGATTCAGCAGATGATGAAGATGCAAAGAAAATAGCTACCTTTAACCGGGACAATGAAAAAGCTCTTAATATAATTGGACTGACACTGAATGACCAGCAGCTAGTCTATATTCGTGGAGAAGAATCTGCTGCTAAGTGTTGGGACATATTGAAAAGAATTATGTTCGTGATAGTGTGGGTGCACACATACACCTCACACGTAAACTGTTTAGAGCCCGTCTGATAAAAGGTGGTAATTTGTTAGATCATTTGGAATTGATGAAAAGGACTTTGCAAGAGCTACATGAAAAGAACTGATATTTTCTGAGTTGCATCAAGTTTACATAATTCTTTCTTCTTTGGATGAAAGTTATGACGATTATGTGTCTTCACTGGAAGTTTTGACCAGAGAGGAACTGACATTGACTGGCATAACTGGAAGACTGATAGAAGAATATAGAAGAAGGCGAGATAGAAAACAAATGAGAGAGATACAACCACAAGAAGAGAAAAATGTATTCAAATGCATATATTGTTAGGAAATGTTTTTCTTGTGGGGCTAAGGGTCATAATAGCTAGATTCTGTAAAAAGGGTAGAAAACAGAATGTTAGCAATGTACAGAGTGTATGTAAAAATGTTAGTTTAACTATGCCAACTTCAGCTAAAGATGTAAACCATGATATATGTGTAGTTGATAGTGGGGCAACACAATGCATAACTAACAGTAGAGAAGAGTTTGTTAAAATGAATAAAAGTAACCGACATGTAGCATTAGCCTAAGGATGGAAAATGAAAGCAAGTGGAGAAGGTACTGCATATTGTTCATGGCTAAATGAGAATTTACCAATGTTGTATATGCCTAAACTAGTATTTAATCTGCTATCTGTTAGGGCCGTGATGGCGAACCTATGGCACGGGTGCCACAAGTGGCACGCGGAGCCATATCGGTGGGCACGCGAGCTCAGGTCCGGCGTGCATGTGTGCACCAGCCGGCTGATTTTCGGGCCTTCTGGGCCCACTGGGAGTCGGGAAACAGGCTGTTTCCAGCCTCCAGAGGGGGTGGGGAAGGCCGTTTTCGCCCTCCCCAGGCTCCTAGAAAGGCTCTGGAGCCTGGGGAGAGCGAAAAATGGGCGTGCCATTGCATGCTGGGAGCAGGGGGGTCATGCGTGCATGTGCGGGGGTGCATGGAATTATGAGTGTGGGCACGCACACATGTGATCCCCCGCATTCCCCCCCCCCTTTTGCCACGTGGACCAAAAAAGGTTCGCCATCACTGTGTTAGGGTATTGGTAAAAGCCGGGCATGTTGTAACCTTTGAGAGAGATAAATGTGTAATTGAAAAGCAAGGAAGAAATGTTACTGCAAGGTTAAAAATGGTTTGTTTTTGATACATGATAACCCATTAATCAAGGCTAACTCAGTTTTTGATAACAAAAAGCCTCATGATGAATGTATTCATTTGCTCCATAGATGTATGGGACATATGAATTTCAAAATTCTGAAGAACACTCTTGAATTATCTAATGGCATTAAATTAAAACCTTGTGCAAAATATTTAAACTGTAATGCTTGTAATCAGGAAAAGAGCAAGATAACTCCTGCAAACAGATTTAATGGATTTAAAACCAAGGAACCATTAGAGGTAGTATTTGTAGATATTATTGGTCCTAAGAAACCTAGTTTAGGTGGAGCCTGTTATATACTAAGTATAATTGACCATTATTCAAGATATGGTTTCTGTTACTTAATGAAATCAAAAGCAGAAACGTATCAACATTTTTCCAACTGGCTAAGATTTGTAGAAAGAAAAAAGAACAGGAAAGTTATATGTGTAGTAACTAATAATGGTACAGAGTTTACAAATAGAAAATTTGTAACCATGTTGAAGAGAGCTGGAATAGAACATTGGTGTTCTGCTCATTATAGACCTCAACTTAATGCTTATATTGAGCGGAGAGGGCAGACATTGCAAGCTATGGTTAGAACTATGATTTCAGATTCTGGTTTGCCAGAACAGCTTTGTGATGAAGCTATAATGTGTGCTAACCATGTTCTTAACAATGTAGTTAATGCAACAACTGGTGAAATAACATTTACTTGTTGGTATGGAAGGAAACAGAATCTAAGTTATTTGCATACGTTTGGTGCACCAGCATGGGTTCATATTCCCACGCAAGTAAGGAGAAAAAGACAGCATAGAGCGACGCAATTATATTTTGTTGGCCATGAGACA
The DNA here is from genome assembly GCA_023053685.1 of Diadophis punctatus similis. Classification (NCBI taxonomy): domain Eukaryota; kingdom Metazoa; phylum Chordata; class Lepidosauria; order Squamata; family Dipsadidae; genus Diadophis; species Diadophis punctatus. Next base: position 14,288,029 of record JALIGW010000021.1, read on the forward strand.
AATCACAGGGCATTTAGATTTTGGGAGCAATGTACTAACAACACATTTAGTAGTGCAAGTGCGAAATTTATGGAGCATGTTGGCTGGAGAAAGCTAGAACAGGAAGATAACAAAATGAAGGATAGTATTGTTATTGAGACTCCATTGTTTGAGGATAGTACTCCTACTGATAGATATATTGATGACAGTACAGAAGAGGAACCCTCAATGCAGGAATCATCAGTAGAAGAACTCTCTATGGATATAGAAAGGGATCCGATAGGGGAGTTAAAAGTAGAAGTAAAGGAAGAGGAAATACAAACTACAAGTACTGATTTACCTAGGAGAGGTACTAGGCTCCCATCTGTGCGGTGGGAAAAGCCCACGCCTGCACACAGCCTACCTGGACTTCGGAGTGGCTTCGGAGAGGAGGGGGGGTTTCCTGCCCTCCAGCTGGCCGGCGGAGCGCACGCACGCACAGAAGAGGCACTTCGAAAGAGCGCTCCATTTCACTCCACAGCCTCGTTTAGTTAAGAAGCCCTGTTTATCTCTTCCTTCAGGCTTGTTACGGTTTCCCACTGAGCCGCCTTCCATCTTCTTCCAAAGCCGGCCAAAATACCGACTCTCCCTGCTCCTTCGCAGAGCCCCCCCGCCAAACTTTCCAGCTTTCCAGGCAAAACTGGACGATCTTCGAGACCACAGAGGCTCAGCCACCTCAGAAACCATATAAAGGCCGTTAACTAGATTCAGGTTACAATTCCTGGGTGGCTCAGGTCTCCTGCTAAGGAAGCGAAGAGAGGGAAGGAGGGAGCTTGCAACATTGCCTTGCAGAATCACCATTTCCAAAGGCTTCCACGGTGACAAGAGGTTATTCGGCGTGGTGGCGGCTTTTTTTTTTTTAATAAAGCCAGGAAAGGAGAATAAAGGAGAGGCCGAAGCTGCCCACCCAATGGCTAGGGGCTCCCCTTCAAGCAAGCACCCTCGCTCCCAGGGGTGGGAAGATCCGCGGTAAAACAAAACAAAGTGGCCAAACCAGAGCGTCGGGGGTGTGCTGTTCTCAGGTAAGGGCTTTCCGCTTCAATGTAAAGAAAAAGGGAGGGTCGCGGGGCGTGGAAAGTTTGCACGGGCAAGAGCCAGCCAGCCCGCAGCTTGCTTTGAAACAAAGTTGGTCCGCTGTAATTTGTTTTAGCCTCTCTGCCTGTTGCAGGGGAGAGAGAGGTCTTTTCTCGGTTGTTGTTTTTTTGTTCCTCCCTCGGGAAAGAACTGCTCCCCAACGATTCCAAGTAAGTAGGGAGGGATGCTGGCTGGGTCTTTCCTCCGCAGAACCTGGCCTCGCAACTCCGACGCGGGAAGGAGGAAGGGCAAGGAAAATTCGTGTTCATTGAAAGGTTAGCCTTGGAAAACGAGTCTTAACTCGCTTAGGGAAAATACAGCTTTAAAAAACGGCTTCAGTTCTTCTGGCCCAGGAAGAAGAAAGAGATTTTGGTTTCATCAGGCATGGGACAAGAAACGGCTTCTTTCCAGCTGGTTGGAATTTTAAGAATCTCGGGGTTGGTTTGTGAAAAATATGTGTCTGGTCCTCATGGTTAGTAGAGATGGACAAAGATTTTCATTGCTCCGGTGATGGCACTTTTCTGATGAGGGGGAAAAAAAGCGCTCATATCTGCATCCATCATTCCCTCAAATACTAAAGTTTCATGCTAACAATCCTAGTTCTCTTATTTCCACACGGTATATAAGGGTTGGTCTCTGTGTGTTTTTCCTCCCAACAAGTGGAGTTGCAGAACTATGTACAGCAATAAGAAAGCATGAAAGATAATAATGGAAGCCACACTTAGAGCGGAACATGATTTGTTCGTTCATTGAATCGTTTATTTGGAAGAAAGTTGCCAGCTAGGCAGGATTTTTAGGCATAGGTTTGGCTGAAGGTTAAAATGAAGCCAGGAATCACAGGTGCTAATTCAAAAGGTTAGGGTGTGTTTGCACAAAGTTTGAAGGTAATATGGTTCTAACCATGTGGAAGAAGGTATTTATGTGATATATTTAGGCTGCTTGAGTGGTAGCACTTTAAATGTTGGGCTGGCATGAGGGAGTCCCTCAGCCATGGAATCCCACACAGTGAATTTGAGCAAGTTGCTGTCTCTAAGCCCAGTTTGTGTCAGAGGATTGTGGGATAAAGTAGAAGTCCTGTTGTTTATAAGCAACACTCTATTTGCAGGATGCAGGCAGCACACGAAACTGAGATAGCGCAGTGGTTAAAAGCAGCATTGCGACCTTCAGCTGATTGCTAGTTCAGCAGTTCAGCTGTTCAAATCTCACTAGGCTCAAGGTTGACTCAGCCTTCCATCCTTTCGAGGTGGGTAAAATGAGGACCCAGATTGTTGGGGGCAATATGCTGAACTCTGTAAACCGCTTAGAGAGTGCTGTAAAGCACTATGAAGCAGTATATAAGTAAAGTGCTATTGCTATTGCTATTGCCCCCTCTGGTCCACAAAAAACCTCTCTACATGGAACCGGTCCCTGGTGCCCAAAAGGTTGGGGGGGGGTCACTGTTCTAGTCCAGCACATTTAAAAGATACTAGGTTGGAAAAGGCCTATGTCCTTTTCCAAAAAATCATCAAAGGTCATTATTTTTCTTGCCAATTAAAGCATTCCTGACCCCACGTAATGAATATTTATTCTCTTGCCAGTAGTGAATATTATCTGGATCATAACACATCCTCCATGGTCCTCCATCATCTGTCAGGTTCAGACTGAGGCCTTGGATGAATTTATCACCTTTAGTGATACTTCTGCTGCCACTCCTCAAACAACCATAAATTCATAATTTAATCAATTGATTTAAGACAGATAGATATGTCACCCCCATAGCTAGGATTGAAGGAGAGGAATTCCAAGATACTGGAAACATTTTTAGTTCAGGGTTTCTTGAACAGTGAGTTGCAGTATTCTTGGTGTGGTCTAATTAATAATTAGACCACACCTAGTTCATGATGCTGTAGAATTGTAGAAGTCTTTCATTTGTGTGAGAGAGAAAGAGAGAGAAAATGTTCATTATTGAAAATAAATAGTATAATTATTTCTTGTCCATCTCCAATTCTAATGATAAGATTAATATTTTTTTTGGGGGGGGGAGGATTTGCAGGAATGGATTACCAAATTTACCATAACATTTGAGGTGACAAATATAATGATTTAAAGATGGCCAAAAGAGCAAACGTGGGGGAGGGTAGCCAAATAACCTTATAGTATAAGTTGATTTCATTCTGGTTTCACACTTCTCTGTATTTGAGAAGCAGTTGCGTTGGGGGTGAAACAAATGTTTTCAAACATTCAGGTTTTCAAGTTTGACTTGTGAGAGTTCATTTTTACCCCCAGATTTGAACTGTGTATGCTTTATAATTCCTCAATGCTTTGAAGACTGGCAGATTATGGAAATACCTCTTTGACACCTGCTCAAACAAATGTGTAAAATATCCGTGCATGCTAATAATCAAACACCAGGAAGTAACAAACAAGAGTGGCATTTTGTATTTGACCAAATGCTATCTAACAGGAATACTGAAATAAAATTGTATAGGATACATATTTGTATGTACTGTGTCATGCACGAGTACCGTATTTTTCGGAGTATAAGACGCACCTTAGTTTTTTGGCAGGAAAATAGGGGGGGAAATCTACCTACCAGGTATTCATCTGGCTAGCGTCCTTAGTCTGGTCAGCTTCAGCACATTATTTTATCCCCTGGTTAGGACTGAAAAAAACCTTCTTCAGAGAGAGTAACAATGAAAGAGCCTGCAAGCCAGTAAGAGCTGGGAAAATCATTAGCACCTGGTTAGGGCTAGAAAAAAACTTTTTCGGAGCAAGTAGAGCAATGAAAAAAACCCTGCAAAGACTTAGGGCTGCAAAGACTTAGGGCTGGAAAGAGAGAGAGAGAGAGAGAGAGAGAGAGAGAGAGAGAGAGAGAGAGAGAGAGAGAGAGAGAGAGAGAGAGAGAGAGAGAGAGAGAGAGAGAGAGAAATGGAGAAAAGGAAGACGCCAAAGGAATGGATTAGTCAGATTGGCCAAGTTTACCCAGCCAAATCCCTCCAAGAACTAATAGCTGCATAAAAAAGAAAGAAAGAAAGAAAGAAAGAAAGAAAGAAAGAAAGAAAGAAAGAAAGAAAGAAAGAAAGAAGTGGAGAAAAGGAAGATGCCAAAGGAATGGATTAGTCAAATTGGCCAAGTTTACCCAGCCAAATCCCTCCAAGAACTAATAGCTGCATAAAAAAGAAAGAAGAAAGAAAGAAAGAAAGAAGTTAGGAAGGAAGACAGAAAGGAAGGAAGGAAGGAAGAAGAAAGAAGACAGACAGAAAGAAAGAAAGAGAAAGAGAGAGAAAGATGTTAGGAAAGAAAAAAGATGAAAGGAAGGAAGGAAGAAAAAGAAAGAAAGAAAGAAAGAAAGGTTAGGAAGGAAGGGAGGGAGGGGGAGAGAGAGAGAAAGAGAAAGAAAGAAAGAAAGAAAGAAAGAAAGAAAGAAAGAAAGAAAGAAAGAAAGTTGTATGGCCGCCCTGAGTCCTACGGGAGTGGGGCAGCATACAAAAATGACCAAAAAAAAATTTTTTTTTAATCAGGAACCCACCCACCCTGGTCAATGGTGTCCCTCTTTACCAATGTTAAAATCTGGTCACCTTATACTAGGGAGAGACGGCCACCTGATAGATTTCAAGGTAGTATTGTTTGTCAAGTGAATTCAGAACCTTCTAACTTTAATGACATAAAGTTGTATCCTGAAAAGGATCAGAAATCTTGGCAAGAAGCTATGAATAGAGAGTTGAAATCACTAAAAGAGTTAGCAGTATATGAAGATGTGATGTTACCATCTGGTGAGCATGCAATATAGGTTGCAAATGAGTGTATAAAATAAAGACTGGTTGTGATGGAACTGTTACCCATAAGGCAAGGTTAGTTGCTCAGGGTTTTGCTCAGTCAAATAAGGATTATGACAAAGAGTTTGCTCCCAGTCTGAAAGCAAATACTTTAGAGCAGCATTAGTATGGGCAGCCAGGAATAGATGTATTGTAAATAATGTGGATATGGAAATGGCATATTTGCATGCACCTTTGCAGCATACTATTTATATGAGAAAAGCATTAGGGTTGAAAGATAATGGAAAAACTGGTTACTGGAAGTTGAAGAAAAGTCTGTATGGTTTGAAACAATCAGGATATGAGTGGAACAAATGTATAGTGAATGAACTTGTTGCTATATAGGATTTAAGGCTGGATTAGCTGATTCTTGTTTATTTAAAAGAGAGAAAAATGGTTTCGTTTTTCTATTACTATTATTTACAGATGACATTGCCATTATCACAAAAACGGAAAAAGAAGCAAATGATATTGTTTCTAGATTGGAAGAAAAGTTCAGAATACGAAATTTAGGGGAGATCAAACATTATCTAGGTTTAGATATAATAAAGACGAATACAGGTTTTAAGATATCGCAAGCTAAGAAAATAAGCCAATTACTGAAGCGTTATAATATGGAGAACTGTAAAATAGCAAAAACACCTATGAGTAAAGAGTTTTTACATAGTGATGTGAAAGGTCCTATGTTTGACAAAGTGATATATCAAGCATTGATTGGAAGCTTATCATATCTGGGTAATTGGTCTAGACCAGATATCTTGTACAGTGTTATGTTGGCCACACCCCCTCTGTCCTGAGTCACGGTTTCTTAATGGCTGCGGGAACATGATTTATATAAATCTGGAACTCTTTTCTTTTCTGTTCTCCGTTGGGCCTGTTTCGTTCTTCTTCGCATCGTTGGTTTTGCTGATATAAAGGGCGGCTGATCAACAGATCCTAAATTCAGGCCAGGAGTTTGATTGGAGAAATTTAGCCTAAATAGTTGAGAGCTAGGGACGTGCTGAGATCTTGTGAATTAGGCAGACTGTATAAAGATTGCTGTTCTGCCTACTATAAGGATAATCCTTCGACTTACAACAGTTCATTTAGTGACCATCCAAAGTTATAGCAACACTGAAAAAAAATGTATGATGGTTTTTCACACTTAAACCATTGCAGCATCTCCATGATCATGTGATCAAAATTCAGAGGCTTGGCAACTGGCATGTAGGAGCCAAGGTGGTGCAGCGGTTAGAGAGCAGTACTGCAGGCTACTTTAGCTGATTGTGATCATTTGAGTTCAGCTGTTCAGATCTCACCGGCTCAAGGTTGACTCAGCCTTCCATCCTTCCGAGGTAGGTAAAATGAGGACCCAGATTGTTGGGGGCAATGTAAATATATACATTGCTTAATGGTGTAAACCGCTTAGAGAGTGCTTGCACTATGAGGCGGTATATAAATCTCAATAATAATAAATACTTATGAAGTATACTTATGAAGGCCTTTGTGACCTTTTGATAAGCAAAGTCAAGGGGGAAACCAGATTCACTTAACAACCGTGTGACTAATTCAAAAACTGCAGTGATTCCCTTAATGACCGTGTCAAGAAACATCGTAAAATGGGGCAAAACTCCTTTAACAAATGTCTCGTTTAGCAACAGAAACTTTGGTCAGGGGGAAGCTGAAATGGTTGTAAGTGTTAAAAATGGTCATAAGTCATTTTTTTCTGTGCCTGTTGTAACCTCTGACAGTCACTGAACGAATGGTTGTAAGTCGGGAACTAACTAATGCCTTTGTGTTACATTGCTTACTATCTGGGCCTGGGATTCCCTTGGAAATGCTAAATATAAATCATTTTAACAGAAAACACTTTCTTTGCCAGCAATGCTGAGGGATGACACGGCTTTTCGCCCAGAAAGGAGCTGCTGGTTTTTTGGACCATGTTCCATGTTGGTTACGCAAGAAGATGAAAAGCCGAGCCTGGAGTTTGAAAGGTAGTTTCAAGTAAGTCTCTCTGTCCGCGAGGATGAAAATCACTCTTTCCCTTTTGAATATTTGCTTTAAAATTAATTTCTTTATAAAACCGGGCTTGTTCTGATAGACTAGAGGGATATTTAGCTTGGATTAAGAGCTGTCTCTTTAAGAGATTGCATTATGGGGAATGTAGTTGGGGATTGCACTCTGGGTAATGTAGTCCATGAAATGTGACCACATCTGTGTGTTCTTATTGGCCATCGAGCTATACCTCTGCTGCTGGGTAATTGTGCCATGCAGACCAGCGGTCATTTTTAAGTCTTAACAAAGGACCATGCAGATGGGGAGAAATGAATCTCTTCACCTACCTGTAATGGGACAGATTATGAATATATACTCTGAGGAATTTCATGTCAACTCTAAGTCTATGATATGAAGATACCAGACAATAAACGTAATCTGCATGATTTTCCCGGTTAGGGGGAGGGGGGGATGGGGAGGGAGGGAGGAAGGAAGGAAGTTTTCTTCAAGTGGAGTTTTGATCTGTGAGAAAAGCATTCCTACGCTTGGACCAGAACAGGGCTTGAGCCAAAACGTTAAAAAGGGGCTAGAATATAAGCGCTTTTACTTCATTGATTTGTAGCAGGTGGTGACTTAAAAAAAACTAAAATTCTGATTGTTGCAGACGTATCATTGCAGTTATTTCTGATCTCTTTATTTACTTATTTTATTTTTATCCTGTCTTTATTCTTGCTTATTAATAACTCGAGGCGGCAAACGTATCTAACACAGGTAGCCCTCGACTTACAACCACAATGGAGCCCAGAATTTATGTTGCTATGTCAGAAATGCGTTAAGTGAGTTTTGCTCCGTTTTACGACCCCCCCGGTTATTAAGTGAATTACTGCAGTTGTTAAGTTAGTAACACAGTTGTGAAGTGAATCCGGCTTCCCCATTAACTTTGCTTCTCAGAAGGTCGCAAAAGGTGGTTGACGTAACCCTGGGATGCTGCAACCGTCATATGTACATGCCAGTTGCCAAACGTCCAACTTTTGATCACATGACCATGGGGAATGCTGCAATAGTCAAGTGTGAAAAGCTGTCATAAAGTCACTTTTTTTGGTGCTGTTGTAACTTCAAACGGTCACTAAACAAACGGTTGTAAGTCCAGGACTACCTTACTCAGTCCTCCCCCTATTTTCCCCACAACAACAACCCCGTGAAGTGGGATAGGCTGAGATAGAGTGACTGACTCAAAGTCATCCGGTCGGTTTTTCATGCCTAAGATGGAAACTAAAACTCCCAGTCTCTTGGTGATTGGCCCAAAGTCCCCCAGCTGGCTTTCTATGGCTAAGGTGGGACTAGAACTCCCAGTCTCCTGGAGATTGGTCCATGTCTCATTGATAAGACTCTGCTCCCAACCTCTTAAGTTGACTAGGACCGCATCCCTTGGGGCAGTGTTTCCCAACCTTGGCAACTGGAAGATGTCTGGACTTCAACTCCCAGAATTCTGGGAGTTGAAGTCCAAACATCTTCCAGTTGCCAAGGTTGGGAAACACTGCCTTGGGGTCTTCAGGAGTATCTAGTTCGAGACCGGTTCGAAGTTATTTTTGTTGGATTCATCACTTGTGTAAAAATGTCATCTACATTTTTAATTTGCACCTCCTTTGAGTCTGCTGGGCTAAATGCAGGATGGAGTAGGTGTGTGTGTGTGTGTGCATCCTGCATTTTGGGGGGTAGATTTCGGAATATGATACATCCACAAACGCCTCATATTTTTTCACCCTTTTAGGTGTATCGTGATAGTTGTGATTGCACTTTGCTTTATTTACCTGGTCAAGACAAAGTACAAGACATGTGAAACAAGAAGAATTCACAAGGTCAACCCTGATCATATCAAGGTCAGCTCACTGTTTTAACAAAGGGTGGCAGTGAAGTAAGAGCTGAAGTGGTGCAGTGGTTAAATGCTGCGACTGCAGGCTGACTGCTAGTTCAGCAGTTCAGCTGTTCAAATCTCACTAGGCTCAAGGTTGACTCAGCCTTCCATCCTTCCGAGGTGGGTAAAATGAGGACCCAGATTGTTGGGGGCAATATGCTGAACTCTGTAAACCGCTTAGAGAGGGCTGTAAAGCACTATGAAGCGGTATATAAGTAAAGTGCTATTGCTATTGCTATTGCAGAATAGTAGTAAGCAGTGGTGCAGAAAGCACTTATGAAACCCTTTTCTTTCTTTCTTTCTTTCTTTCTTTCTTTCTTTCTTTCTTTCTTTCTTTCTTTCTTTCTTTCTTTCTTTCTTTCTTTCTTTCTTTCTTTCTTTCTTTCTTTCTTTCTTTCTTCCTTCCTTCCTTCCTTCCTTCCTTCCTTCCTTCCCTCCCTCCCTCCCTCCCTCCCTCCTTCCTCCTCCTCCTCCTCCTCCTCTTAACAGTTGTCCTTCTTAGAAACATAAATTTTCTGCCCAATTGTAGTCGTAAGTTCAGGACTACCTATATGTTCTAGCCATTTCTATAACAACAAACATATCTAGTCATTCTTGATTTTTCATGGTATTTTGGTTAACAGTTTGAGGGGGATCTTATCCATGGATGGTGTATCAGTGAGTAAATCTGTAGGAGATATATGGATGTTTTAAAAAAGTATTACTGCATATTCTTGCAGATAAGCCCATCTGGAGATAAGCAAAACCCAAATTACTCAGTTAATATTCATGAGTAGTATAGTATGAAATCCTTAGATATCTCCCCCCCCTTAATTTTGTTTTCTCTTGGAATTGTTGTTATTGTTTCATTTGGCAAGCATTTGTCTTTCTGAAGATATAAACAACTTAAGCCTTTTTTTTTTTTACTGTCGGTTGAAATATCCTCAAATTTCCTTGTCTGCCCTTGCCAGATTGCAATTGGAACTGCTTTATAAAATGTTGCCTTTTTAAAATAAATAAATAAATAAATGTTGGCAGTTTAAAAAAAAGAATATAAATAAAATTATATATTAAAAAAATTGCATTAAAATTGCATTAAATTTCAAAAGGATAATAAGACACATGGATCCCAGAAGGGCTATAGCGACTTTGATAGGACATTACTGGGTACCGAGGAAAAATGAATTGGGAAAATTTACAAATTTTTAATAAGATATAAAATGGAAGATGAGATAGTGAAAGAACCAATGATTTGATGGGCAAAAAACTTTGGGCACTCGATTGAGCTAGAAAAATGGGAAAAAATTTGGACAACGAACTGGCAAATGATAAGGTCTGTGGCGTTTAAGGAAAACCAGTACAAGGTGTTTTACAGGTGGCATTTACCACCAATAAGATTAGCAAATATGTTCCCTAACTCGTCAGCATCTTGCTGGAAATGTAAAAAAGAAATAGGCACCTATTACCATCTTTGGTGGACCTGTATAAGAGCTAAGAATTATTGGAATAATATAGGAAATTGGATAAAAGAAATAATTAATGAAGATATTGACAGAAAACCCGAATTCTTCCTGCTTGGCATAATTGACAAAAGCTGCAAAAAAGATATACAGTTTCTCATTGTATATATATATATATATATATATATATATATATATATATATATATATATATATATATATATATATATATATATATATATATATATATATATATATATATATATATATATATATATATATATATATATATATATATATATATATATATATATATATATATATATATATATATATATATATATATACTCACGGCAGCAAGAATTATTTACGCACAATTCTGGAGAAATATAGAAATACCTAAAGAAGAAGACGTAATTAGAAAGATAATGTCTGTGCCGAGATGGACAAACTGACCATGCACCTAAAGGAAAAAGAAGAATCTGAGTACTATAAGATAAGATATGGAATAAATTTTATGATTGGTTGAGAAAGAGAAGGAATAAACAAAAGACGTAAAACCGCTAACCCTGGATAAAATGAGATTTTATTGCTTAAAAGATTTAAATACAGAAATAGTTATAACATTGTATATATGTAAAGCCTATATAAACATAAACTAATTATTAAGATATTTACTTACGGATAAGTTAAAATTTTGATTACATCCGACGAAGGCTTATTTTATATAAGGGGCTAATAAAACCCCAATTGTTTGTATAGTGTTGTTAATGTTGAATGTTGTATTGTTATTGTGTTTAATTTAAAAAAATGGCATTAAAGATTGGACATCGAAGTAGAATGGATGAAAAAAATTGTATGCCAAATCACCGGGTTGTATCCACTGCACATTCTTATCACAAAAAAAATATAATTCATAACCGGCTGGTATGTTTTGCTGTTCTAGAGAGCTCAGAAATACGCAGACGGAATTTTGCAAGCCGAGTGTCGCCCGTCTTTTGCGAAGACCAAGTTGAATGAGCTGTTTCCACACAAATATGACACAGATCTCCTTCCCTTTATAACGAAAGATATCGACGCTCACTCCAATCTCTTTAAATATCAGCCCCCGTTTGGGTTTCGGAATTTTTTGGAGAAGCTTCGAGACTTGGTCCAACTTCTACCTGAATACGATCTACCGGCACACCTGCAGTCGAAACGCTGTAAACGTTGCGTCATTGTGGGAAGCAGCAATGTATTACGCGGGTTGAAGCTGGGCTCCACCCTGAATCACTTTGATATTGTCATAAGGTATGTCTTGATTTTTGTCTAAGGTCACACATTGAAAGAGTGTCTATTAACAGAATGAGAGAGAAAAAATCCGTTTCAGGTTGGAGCTTACGTCCTCCCCGCTCGGCCGAAGATCGGGGGGTGGGGGGGCACGGCAAGGCAATGGCTGGATCCTTATGGAAGGAGAGAAGCCGCATCCAAATACCCTCCTTAAGCGAGAAACCGCCCACCCTCTGCGGCTTCTTGCTTCCAGAAGGAAGGTTCTCACTTCTCCGCGGCTTCCAAGAGGGTCTCCCCGCGCATGCGCACCCTACTGGCCCCTCCACAGCCAGTCAGGGAGTCGCGAGAGGGGGAGGAGCGTCGCCTGAAGGGAAGTCTCCGCCGGGGGTAGCTATGTTCCTCAACCAGCGCCAGAGAAACAGCCCCGCCGCTTCTCCATTCCCGCCGTCTCCCGTACCCTCTCAGGCCAGGTGAGGGAGTGGGGCGAGGCCAGCCAGTGATGAGACAGGGAGCCACAGCAGGGGCCCCAAAGAGCCATATGTGGCTCGCAAGCCGCAATTTCCGACCCTTGGTATAGGGCTTCCTGCCTGAGCAGGGGGTTGGACTAGAAGACCTCCAAGGTCCCTTCCAACTCTTCTGTTGTGTTATTCATGCAATTTTTTTAATATAGTTATATATGTTCAGTTGCATTGTGCATTTTGTTTTACAGGTTAAATAATGCACCCGTTCGGGGATACACAAATGATGTTGGCAACAAAACAACAATAAGAATGACATACCCCGAAGGGGCTCCTTTATCTCAAGATGAATATTTTCCAAATAGCTTGTTTGTGGCAGTATTATTTAAAACTGTTGATTTTGCATGGATAAAAGCAATGGTGAAAAATGAAACATTAGTAAGTAATTATATTAAATGTTCCATTTGTATGAAATAAGCAACACCAGAATTGTTTACTGTTTGTTTGTTTACTACAGCAAATTTCCATTTAGAATTTTTTCTTTTAGCTAGCCGCTGTTAGTGCTGCCTAAAAGTTTTGGCTTTGGTGGAAGTAATACGCCTAATGTATTATTACTGTGAAAGTTATATAGATGTGAATATTAAATAAATTTGCTATTAGCGTTAAATGCATTGGCACCCCTTTATTGCCATTGCCACTCTGAGGTGGTATACAGTGAAGAATTAGAAATAAACGAAAACTCAATCCAACATGGGGCTACCCTCGAAGAGTATTTGGAGACTTCAGTTGGTGCAAAATGTGGCTGCGCGTGCTGTGGTGGGTGTGTCAAGATACACCCACGTTACACCTATACTCCGCCAGCTGCATTGGTTGCCCATCGGTTTCCGGGTACAATTCAAGGTGTTGATCATCATCTTTAAAGCCCTTCATGGCTTAGGACCAGGTTACCTTCGGGACCGCATTCTGCCTCACACTTCCCTCCGACTGGTTAGGGCCCACAGAGTTGGCCTCCTCCAGGTCCCGTCAGCCAAGCAATGCCGGCTGGCGGGTCCTATGGGGAGGGCCTTCTCTGTAGGGGCCCCTGCTCTCTGGAACCAACTTCCCCCAGAGATACGAACTGTCCCCACCCTGCTGGCCTTCCAAAAAGCCGTCAAAACATGGCTCTTCCTGCAGGCAGGGGGTTAAGTCTAGTTCCATCTGAGCTCTCCCCCAGTATGTATATTGGTGAATATTTCTTTTAACTTTTTAAATCTTTTAATATTGTTTTTAATCGTTGTTTATTGTTCAGTGTTCTTGCACAATGTTGTACGCCACCCTGAGTCCCTCGGGAATAGGGCGGCATAGAAGAACCTAATAATAAATAAATAAATAATAAACAGAAACCAATGCTGTATATGTATTCCTAGGCACACAATTCCAATTTTTATGTTTTTTTTCTCCTGTTGTATATTGCTTTTTAATTACATTTTTATGACACTTTTTCTCGTTTAAATATGCCCAACAAGTTGCTTAATTCAGTGCCACCTCAAAACACCATCTCATTTTAACTGGACTGTTCCAGTTAGTAAGTAAGTAAATAAGTAAGTAAGTTAGTTAGTTAGTCCTTCTTCCCACCTCTGGCTGGCGATAGCTTCCCACGGTCATATGATCATACCTCCCAGTCAACTTCTGAGAAACAGAGTTAAAATTGCAGCGCTGAAATACAAGTTGTGGTCCCACAATGTCTTGCTTAACGACTTTGTGTGGTTCACTTAACGACCCCATGGGAAGTGACAACGTAACTCCAGCACGGTTCCTGGGGTATTTGGATTAGCGACCATGTCGCTTAGTGATTGAGTTAACCTCAGCAGTGGCCGCTAAGTGAGACTATTGAGTATTAATTCCCCCCCTGTACAGGTAGTCCTCAATTTATGACACTTCATTTGGTGACCGTTCAAAGTTACAGCGGCACTGAAAAAAAGGAACTTATGAACTTGCTAACTTAGGAACCGCAGTGATTCGCTTAACAACCGTGGCAAGAAAGGTCGTAAAACAGAGCAACATCCACTTAACGAATGTCTCGCTTAGCAACAGAAATGTTGGGCTCAATTGTGGCGATAAGTCGAGGACTAACCTGTAATTAAATTCTTCATGGGAGTAATTGCTTCACATTAAGGATGGATTTGAAGCCTTGTCATAATTTGGGTGTCTTTGTGTGTTGTTGTTGTTGTTGTTCAGCCGCTCTGGATGCACCTCTTCTTTTGGAAGAACGTGGCGATGAAAATACCCATCAGCCCCAGGAAGTTCCGGATTTTGAACCCGATCATCGTTAAGGAGACGGCACTGGATTTACTGCAATACCTGGAACCTCAAACCAGGCTCTTCTTCTGGGATCAGGTCAGTATACAGGTAGTCCTTGATTTACGACCAGAATTGAGCCCAGCATTTAGGTTGCTAAGTGAGACAGTTGAGCCCAGAATAATATCCTTCCTTCCTTCCCTCCCTCCCTCCCCACTTCCTTCCACAGTGCTCAATGGTTAGAATAGAGTAAAAGGTAAAAGTTCCCCTGCACACGCGTGCTAGTCGTTTCTGGCTCTAGGGGGCGGTGCTCATCTCCGTTTCTAAGCCGAAGAGCCAGCGCTGTCCGAAGACATCTCCGTGCTCATGTGGCTGGCATGACTAAACGCCGAAGGCTCACAGAGCACTGTTACCATCCCACCAAAGTTAGTCCCTATTTTTCTACATCGTATTTTTACATGCTTTCGAACTGCTAGGTTACGTGATGCTAGGGATTCGAACTGCCGACCTTCTGATCGACAAGCTCAGCGTCTTAGCCACTGAGCCACCGCATCCCTTATATACTATATAGAATATAGTAGTGCAGGCTAATTCTGCCGACTGCCAGCAGTTCGATTGTCACTGGTTCAAGGTTGACTCAGCCTTCCGTCCTTTCTTCCAAGGTGGGTCAAATGAGGACCCAGATTGTTGGGGGCAAGAGGCTGACTCTGTAAACCGCTTAGAGAGGGCTGGAAAGCACTGTGAAGCGGTATATAAGTCTAAGTGCTATTGCTATTCTTGCAAAAGGAATAAATACCTTTCTCTGGTTCCCCTCTAGAACATACCCACGATCGGCGTGATAGCCACGGTTCTAGCTACCCATTTATGTGACGAAGTGAGCTTAGCCGGGTTTGGCTATGACCTGAATCATCCCAAGGCACCGCTGCATTATTACGACAGCATTTGCATGGTGGCCATGAACTGGCAAATCATGCACAACGTGACTCGGGAGACGCAATTTCTGCAAAGGCTGGTCAGAGAAGGCGCCGTAAGCGATCTTAGCGGTGGAATCTACTGCCACTTCTGCGACAAACCGGGCTAACGGTGGGATCAGAGATCGAGTTTCGCATGTTCCTGCAAGCTTCCCTTGGTTGAAAAAAAAAGCCATGTCCGTATTCCACACAGATCACGCAAGACAACTCCTGCACAAAGTGGACAATAACTTTTCAGGGTTCACTGTTTATTTAATATTTGGCAAAGGTTTCTGAACACGGGTCAGTCCTGCTTGGACTGTGCTTGACAGCTAACTGGAATAGGTCGTTGTAATACACAGCACTTCTCCACATTTTTATTTATACATTTTTCTTTAATGTACGTAAGTACATTAAAGAACATTGGGCACTTTCTAAGAAAATGAAATTTAATGGTGAAAAAAGTAAGGTTCTACCTTTAGGCAAGAAAAACAAAATGCACAGGTACAGTATATGTGGTACCTTGCTCAACAGTAGTAACTGCGAGAGGGATCTTGATGTCCTTGTGGACAATTACTTTAAACATGAGCCAGCCGTGTGCTGCAGCTGCTAAAAAAGCCAACACAGTTCTAGGCTGCATTAACAGAGGGATAGAATCAAGATCACGTGAAGGGTTAATACCACTTTATAATGCCTTGGTAAGGCCACACTTGGAATACTGCATTCAGTTTTGGTCGCCACGATGCAAAAAGGATGTTGAGACTCTAGAAAGAGTGCAGAGAAGAGCAACAAAGTTGATTAGGGGACTGGAGGCTAAAACCTACGAAGAACGGTTGCAGGAACTGGGTATGTCTAATCTGATGAAAAGAAGGACCAGGGGAGACATGATAGTAGTGTTCCAATATCTCAGGGGTTGCCACAAAGAAGAGGGAGTCAAACTATTCTCCAAAGCACCTGAGGGTAGAACAAGAAGCAATGGGTGGAAACTAAACAAGGAGAGAAGCAACTTAGAACTAAGGAGAAACTTCCTGACAGTGAGGACAATTAATCCGTGGAACAACTTGCCTCCAGAAGTTGTAAATGCTCCAATACTGGAAGTTTTAAAGAAGAGATTGGATAACCATTTGTCTGAAGTGGTATAGGGTTTCCTGCCTAAGCAGGGGGTTGGACTAGAAGACCTCCAAGGTCCCTTCCAACTCTGCTATTCTATTCTGTTCTGTTTTGTTCTGTTCTATTCTATTCTATTCTATTCTATTCTATTCGCACAGCACTTCTGAATGTTTTTGTCTGGACATATGAGAATGAATTACGAGCAGTCCTTGACTTACGACCAAATTAGGGCCAGAATTTCTACCACTAAGCGAGGCAGTTATTAAGTGCCTTGAGCCTGATTTTATCAGACTTTATTTATCTTTTTGCAATGGATGTTAAGCGAATCAGTGCGATTTTTAAGCTAATCCAACTCTCCCCCCCATTGACTTTGATTGTCGGAAACTGGCTGGGAAGGTCTCAATTTTTTAATTTATTTATCAAATTTAGAAACTGCCGTCTCCATCCCAGCGGGACTCTGGGTGGTGCGGAAGAAATATGAAAACATAAAAATTATATAAAGTTTAGATAAGAGGCAGAGATTGTTACAATTCAACATTAAAAGCTAATTAAAAGGTGGTGGGGACTTTAGGGTGCTAACCACCAGCTTATGCAGTTCGGAGAACAGGTTAAAAATAAAGTGTAAAAGAGGTTTCTCTCCCTCTCCCTCCCTCCCTTCAGTTAATAGCTCCACTTAACAATTGCAGCTGGAATGCAGCTGAATCAAATCAATAAACAACAAACTGACAGGATTAGGGCAGGGAAACATCAATCACCCATCTAGGGATGGGATTAACTTCTTTCCTTCAGCAAGAAGGACATGATTACAACATTTTTCATTATAAAGAGTATTAAGTAACACTTCTGTGATCAGCTGATACTCCCTGGAGTTTCCCAAGACCTTTTATAGCTGCTGCAGTGTTGGCTACTTCTTGTTTCTCCCTGGAGGAAAAGATACAGGAGGGGACAATGATGCAGCTTGATCATAAAGGCCATGAATTTAATGCATGTGTGGTCCAGCCAGCTGTATTGGTTCTGTGAAGCACCCAATTTAGAACATAGAGAACATAAAATAATAGAGTTGGAAGGGTTAATGGCTTTTGGCAGCACGTCCAGGCTTTCAGTTAGCCTGAGCAGCTGCTCTTAGTTTCCCTCTCAGCTGCTGCGTTTGCTTTGGGGTTGATTTTTTTAAAAAAGGAATGGCTGTTTTAAGTTTTCTGCATTGTTTTACTGAAAGCCTCTAGTGACTGAGCACCCACAACTTCTGAAGACAAGCTATTCCACTGATTGATTGGTCTCACCCTTAGGAAATTTCTCCTTAGTCCTAGGTTGCTTCTCTCTTTGCTTAGTTTCCATCCATTGTTTCTTGTTATGCCTTTTGGTGCTGACAGAACAATTAATCAGAGGAACAACTTGCCTCCAGAAGTTGTAAATGTTCCAACACTGGAAGTTTTTAAGAAGAGATTGGAGAATCCTTTGTCTGATGTGGTGTAGGGTTTCCTGCCTAAGCAGGGGGTTGGACTAGAAGACCTCCAAGGTCCCTTCCAACTCTGTTATTCTATTCTAAATATGGGAACAGTGCTATTTTATTGTGAGTTGGACTAAGGAGAAATTTTCTAAGGCTGAGACCAATCAAGTTGGTCACACCACCCAGTCACATGACCACCAAGCCACACCCACAGAACCAGTAGTAAAAAATTTGAAATTAGAAAAGACACCATCACTTTGGTGAAAGTTAGACACTTTGCTGTACATATGAAATTCAGTTCCTTCCTTGCACCACCTCTGATGTACATTAATATCCTATCCCCAAGGCAGCTATCAAAAGAGCAAAAAGGCAATAAAAGCACAAAATGATGTAGTTTACACAAGCAATATAAAGTAAAAACCACCCACTGAAATGTTACCGTGTTCCCATGAGCAGACATTAAGAATCTGGGATAGGAACTTTATTGCATAATAGAACAATAATGATCACATCTTTGTGTTCAGGACGGACAACTGATCTCACACTGGTTCTGTAAGGAACAGAAGACAAGGCCGAGAAAATGATGAAATAATTTCTCATCCTTTAAGGATGTTTAAGGAGTTTGAAATGATCAATTCTTCTTCAGTTCCTTGATTGCAAATATTTAAATGTGGTTAGTAAATGTGGTGCTTTTTCAAGAGGCAACTGGATTTTGTTTTTTCTTGAAGATGTTTCGCTTCTCATCTAAGAAGCTGCTTCAGTTCTGCTGAATAGTGGAGAATGGAAGAATTTATATTCCTTGCAGTTATTGGTCGTTAGCACTGTTTCTGAGAATCGCTGAGGCCACTGGGAGGTTTATCTGATTATCTGTCCAAGTGGCCTCAATGACACCCAGAGGGAGTACTAATGACCAGAAGACTGCAAGGAATATAAATCCTTCCATTCCCCACCATTCAGCCAGAACTGAAGAAGCTTCTTGGATGAGAAGCAAAACCTCTTCAAGAAAAACAAAGTTCAGTTGTCTCTTTAAAAAAAAACACCTTTGGGATAATATGTGGACAAGCAATGTAATTAATTGATTTCAGGTTTCTTGATTCTCCGGGCACACGAACTGTATTATTTGTTCCCGTATTATGTAAAGTTATGAAACGGAACCAATGCTGATCTGTAAGATAAATCTCAATGAATGGATGAATGATAAATTGGAGACAGGTATGCAAAAATTTACAAATGGGATATGAGTGGTTAGAGAAAATGTAGAAGAAAATGAGCTACTGTAAAATGATATAATGCAATTGAAATTAATAAAGAACACTGTTTTTAGGAAGATGGGATTTAAGCTGTGCGTCCTTCGCAAGTAGAATTGTGAAGTACAGTAGTTGGTTGATTGAACAAACTAACTGGATGCCTCAGTGCAATCCATACCACACTTTCCCAAGCACCAGTGAAGAATCCCCATCGGTGTGGGAGAAGAGTAGGATCCCAAGGATTGGTGCTTTACAATATTGTGAGGTCAAAGATGGTTTGCTAACCCCATTCCCTTCTAGCCCTGATGAGGTTACCTAGTTGGGCCATGAAACGTCTGCAAGAAAACCACCAAGCTCAGAGAGCACCAAGGACCCCCAGGTTTCTTACAATCGGATGTCTAGATTCACAGTCTGATTGCTACCTAGGATGAGTTACGATTTATGGGTTGAGTTATTAAGGGGCTTGCCTCATCTTTAGACTTCCTTCTCCTTTCCCACTCTTTCCACAATTTCCCACACCTGCCTTTCTTCATTTGATATGACACCCTGAGGAGATGTCCAAAGATGTCTGAAACACTCGGATAAGAATATACTGTAAAGAAAGAGCCATTCCTGAAAATACTGTGGTCCAAGTTGCTAAGGAGTTAAAAATCGGAAGGAAAGCTTCGAATCGGGCCCACAAAACAATTTTCAGCTCTCAGACAAACCGATCGTCTTGTGCTACCTCCATTTGTAACCCACTTCAAATAAACCGAAGTTTCCAGTCATGTTCAGAGATAGGATTATATTCCCATCATTTAACCCAAAGGTTACCTGGGTGTGTGTACAACTGACACAGAGCTGCTCTCTGCCCAAAATGTTTTCTAGACAATGCCCCAGATGAAGTTGATATAAGGGCATCCTCTCTAGCCATTACAATCTCTCTGCCTTTCAGAAGATCTGGGGGTAGAACATTAAATCAATTTGGCTTTACCTCAGAGAGAAAACAGGAGCTGTAAGCAGGGACAGCCATAAAGCTACACATCGAATACTCGGAATAGGAGGAACAAACAGGGTGTACTTAAAAGCCCTAGTACAGGATAACAGTTACGATATTTTGTCATTAATGAGACTGTGGGTTGAAAGCCATCACTGGAATGTATTGATAGAAAGATATAAATGGTTCATTATTATGAAAATAACAGTTATTGATGAATTAAACCAGGGGGAAAATATTTTAAGAGAGTTGAAAAGAGGATTGGAGATACAGGAAGATACTTTTGAAAGGGAGAAAGGGGCTTGGATAGAAATTTTGGAAACTAGGCAGTGGAAGAAGGTAGAGATGGGAGAAATACTTAGACTGAATAGCCAAGAAGTAGATGCAGGCAGAGATAAAGATCCAAGAGAGGAATATGGGAGGCAAGTCAAAAAAAGCATAGGAATTAAAATATTGAAGCGGACAAGAGATGATGGATAGATGATTTCTCTTTCTTGTTGTTTTGATTTGCTTTTCTTTTTCTCTCTCCTTTTTAGGTAGGTGACATGATTAGAAGTTAGAATAAGAGATAGAAATAAGAGAAAGGAAGAATATTAGTGTATACACTTTTACATAATAAAATAAAAGTAATAAGAGAAAGCATGGAATAATTAAATAATGATAGACTATAACAATATAAATGTGTATTATTATTAGAAATATATAAGTTGGTTGAATGTAATACTATGATTAATTTATTAGTTTTATTTGTATTATAATGTATGACATTTATTTATTTTATTTATTTATAAATGCTCTTATAGGCCGCCCAATCCCGTAGGACATCCAGGTGCCACACTGTTCACGCATTGATACATATATGTAAAACAAAATAAAAAACTTGGGGGGGAAAAGAAAGAAAGATATAAATGGTTCAAAACAAAAAAAGACCTAACAAAAGAGGAGGCGGAATTGCTTTATATGTAAGAGATCACAATGTCTCTTCAGAAAGGCATTAAAACAAGGATGAATGTATTTGGGATAATATAAAAGAGGGCCGGGAGAATGATGTCACCGCAGGTATGTACTACCGGCCACTCAACCGAGCAGAGGAAATATATGAACTTTTTGCTAATCAATTAATTTAAACGGACAGGAAAAATAGCGCACTAGCAATGGGGGACTTTAACTACTCCAACATCAACTGGCCAAGCAGGTTGGAGACCAAACAGGTTCCTGATGAACCTTAATAACAGGATTGAAATTTTTGTCCGTGTGCGTCTCCCAGTTTAGCGCTGCACAAAATGTTTTGAAATCAACACGCTGACTTCAGAATGTCCTATTCCTATTAAGCATATAGCACTATGCTATTCCCATAAGTGGATGAATGTTTTTCTTGTGTATATTGACACTGTCCTGCAATGGATTTGTTTTCAAGGTGCCGGTAAATAAGTTTTTTCTCCAGCAAGTGCCAGGAAAAACATAACTTGCAAAACCAGAATAGGCTACCCGTCTTTTTCAGAAAAGAAGAACAACCCGAAAAGAAGTCCTGTCATGGTTTTGAGCGCATGCACTAAAAATAAACCTTACCCCCAAAATTATCCCTACTTAAGCACCTGCGCAGCCGGTCGCCCACCATTTCCTCTGGTTGCTTGCAGTACCAACAACACGAGGTGAGGAGGCGAGGGGGGGAGAGGGGGGGAAGGAACTTGCCCCACGCATTAAAATTTCTTTGACATTTGGCTTTCTATCTTTTCATTGTTTGCAAGGTTTCAAACATTTTCCACTTGTTTGGAGTGGACCAATGATGATAAACTGTGGAGATACATATACTATTCTAGATGTTATACATGGTGGGTTTCTCAGGGAAGATGGTCTGTTTCTCTAAAATTTCTCTTCCTCCTCCTTTTTTCTAAAGTCAGGGTGCCTAGTACCGCTGGTGACATTTATTTATTTTATTTATTTTGTTATTCTTATATGCCGCCCAACTCCCGAAGGACATCACAATGACATCACGGAACCGGTTCGATCAGGGCCAGTCCGTGGGCGCCGCCATCTTTTTTTGAATTTTTTATTTTTATTTTTTGGGGAATTTATTTTTATTTATTTTTTCTTCTGAGCATGCACAGAAGCAGGGTTTCCGGCACTGCACATGCGTCGCCATCTTGATTTTGGCTTTTTTCCCCTGGATTTTTCGGCACTGCGCATGTGCATGCATGCACCCACGAGGCACGCGCGCACCCACGAGGCATGGCCACGCGGCGTGGGAGGAAGCGAACCAGTAGTGAGGTAAGTTAAAACCCACCCCTGCTAGTACCCCAAACTGATCAAGTTACTTCCCCAGTTGAAGCCTGGAAACATACTGTATGTGCATCCAACCCAGCCAATTAAATCAATTAAATCAATATGCTAATGAACTGCCTTTCCCTGGCAATTCATTGCTTCAGACTCTTGGTCAGGGCATGGCTCACTGGCCCATATCGAAGTGTGAGATCCTCCAGTGAGGTAGACTTCCAAAGGACCCCTTTCCCTCCCCAAAGACAGAAAACCAGGATTAATATTTCCAGGATTCCGGTGGAATGGTAGGAAGAAGAGACTCGAGTCAGATGAAGACATCTTAAGAGAGAGAAACTATCACTCTCTTCTGCACTTTCAGCTCCTTCAGGAAGACCAGAAAGGTGGGTTTGGAGCACATGAAAAACCTTTTTCCTGCGCTAACATTATTTCAGTAATAACATGTGAAACAACTCAACAGTGCTTTAGCTCCTTCAGAAGTTCGTGCCTCCAGAAATTGTGGGTGCTCCATCACTGGAGGTTTTTAAGAAAAAGATTGGACAACATGGAACAGAAGTTGCCTTCAGAAGTTGTGGGAGCTTCATCACAGGAGGCTTTCAAGAAGAGACTAGACTGCCATCTGTCAGAAATGGCACAGGGCCGTGGTGGCGAACCTATGGCACGCATGCCACAGGTGGCACGCGGAGCCATAGGGGAGGGCACGTGAGCGTTGCCCACCGGCAAACCGGACGTGCGGAAAAACACACTTCTGGTTTGCCGGTGAGCTGTTTTTTGCATTCCGGAGGGTTCAGGGAAGCTCCCTGAAGCCCCGGAATGCAAAAAACGACGAAACGGACAAACAGGAAGTGCATTTTTCTGAACTTCCGGTTTGCCCGTTTCATCGTTTTTTACCGTCCCAGGCTCCGGTAAGGCTTTGCGCGGGGGTGGGGGTGTGTGCGCATGCGCAGGTGGCAGCATGGGGGGGTGTTGTGCGCATGCGTGGGGGGGAATGGGTGTGGGCACGCGAGCGCGTGCACCCCCCCTTTTTGGCACGCGAACCTAAAAAGGTTCGTCATCACTGGTATAGGGTCTCCAGTTTGAACAGGGGGTTGGACTAGAAGACCTCCAAGGTCCCTTCCAACTCTTGTTCTGTTATCTCATGTTCTGAGTCTCTTTGGTTATGTAGCAAAATGGACACCAGGTGGCACTGTTAAGCTGCTAAGAGGTCTTCCTTTTTTTCTTTAAAAACAACATTAAAACAACCACAAATACAGAAAAAAACATAACATAACAAAACACTACATACCATATAGAATCATTTTACAGCGTTCCGTATCGGTATACATGATTTGCTTTTGTAATTCTCTATTCTATACTACCTTCCAGCCCATATACTTCTCAGTCGTCATATAGGATAATAACATTGTAGTAACATACATTTTTAACAATTCTAATAATATTGAATTGTTCATATCTACAGGTTATATACATTTGTATTTACATCTCTAAGTTATTACAATTTAATTACTCTAATTTGAGTTTCATCAATTCTAATTTAAACTTTTTCTATATGGATTTCTATTTTCGAGCCAACTGTACATTTTATTCCATACTTCATGGTAGTCCGAATCTTCTCTCTCTTTTAGCTCCATAGTCATTTTATCCATTTCAGCGCATTCAAGTATTTTCAGTAATTTTCCTAATTACTGCATCGTCTGAGGGTATGTTACTTTGTTTCCAAGCTTGTGCGAATGTAATTGTAGCCGCAGTGAGTATATGTAATATAATGTATTGATATTTATTCATTTTTGAGTCCAGTATTCCCAGTAAGAACAATTCCGGTGTTAGGTCTATTTTTTGCTCTGTAATTTCTTCCAGCCACCTCTGGATTTTGTACCAGTATTTCCTTGTGGTGGGACATGTCCACCATATATGATAGTATGTTCCTGATTTGTAATTGCATTTCCAGCATTTAGGGGATAAATTTGGAAACATTTTGGCCAATCTCGCTGGGGGTAAATGCCACCTATAAAACATTTTGTAAAGGTTTTCTTTGTATGCCACCGCTGTAGTAAATGTATGGTTCCTTTCCCATAGTTTGTTCCATTATTCTAATTCTATGATGTGACCAAAGTTTCTTGCCCAGCTAATAATTGTTTCTTTTACCATCTCTTCCTCCATTTTATATCTTAGGAAAAAGTTATATAATTTTGTAATCATGTTTCTCCCCGTTCCTAGTAAAATTTTATCTAGTTCCAATTGTTTCGTATGAATGCCGTATTGTTCTTGATCTTTTTTGAATCTTGTTTTGATTTGTAAGTAAGGCCACCAATCTATATTTATTCCTTGCTTTCCCAATTCTTGAACTGATTTTAAATCTTCTTTTTCATCTAAAAGTTCTGAATAATTTACCATTTTACTGAGATCCATACTGTTTGGGTATATTGTTGCCTCCATTGTTGATAGCCAGTTTGGAATTTTCGTATAATGATTCTTTTTACTTTTAGCCCAAACATTAAATAGAGCATCAATTATTATATGTCTTTGGAAATATGAATGTGACTTATTTTTCCCAGCACAGAGAAAACGGTGCCAGCCCTTCCAACTCTTGTTATCTCATGTTCTGAGTCTCTTCGGTTATGTAGCAAAACGGACACTAGGTGGCACTGTTAAGCTGCTAAGAGGTCTTCCAATCTCTGGGTTGTAATTTTTGCAAAGTTAAAATATTTTTTTTTCAAAAATACACTCCTTTCCCCTTCTCTTCCTAAATATTCACAGGGGGAAAAAAAGAAAGAAAGAAGACCTTGGACTTAACAGTACTGAAAAAAGTGACTTAGAACCATTGCAGCATCTCCCTGGTCACGGGGTCAAAATTCAGACACTTGGCAATTGACTCGTATTTATGACCGTTGCAGTGTCACAGGGTCACGTGATCCCCTTTTGCGACCTTCTGACAAAGTCAATAGGGAAGCCAGATTCACTTAACAACCGTGTTACTAACTTAACAACTGCAGTGATTCACTGAACAACTGTGGCATGAAAGGTTGTAAGATGGGGCAAAACTCACTTAACAAAGGTCTTGCTTAGCAACAGAAATTTTGGGCTCAATTATAGTCGTAAGCTGCAATACATTTCCTAAATGAAGGGCCTTGAATTTCTCTCTCTCCCTCTGTCCCTCTGTCCCTCTGTCTCTTCCTCCTCCTCCTCCTCCTCCTCCTCCTCCTCCTCCTCCTCCTCCTCCTCCTCCTCCTCCTCCTTCTTCTTCTTTTCTTCTTCTTCTTCTTTTCTCTCTCTCTCTCTCCCTCTCCCTCCCTCTCTCTCTCTCTCCCTCTCTCCCTCTCTCTGTCTCTCTCTCTCCCCCTCCCTCCCTCCCTCTTTTACATTTAGGCCTTTTCTTTAAGATTGTTATGAATTTTAGCATTTGGCTTCACTCTTCAGCATTAGGGGCATTGAACATTTAAACATTCCAGACAACCCCCCTGCTACAACCGCTTGTTTGAAGTCTCCAGAAAGAGAGATGAATGGGGCTGACCCAGGGATGTCTGCAGGTACGGAGGAAGAAAGGATGGTTTTCAAACTCACGCTTGTGGCTGCCATCTTGATGTTTTTGACCCTCTGGTCAAATCAGGAGAAGGTGGGATTTAATTGGAAGACTTACCTGGTGAGTATTCTGAATTTTCAAAATTCAGAACTGGAAGTTTAATAAATTTAATAAAATAACCCAGATCCCTTGCGGTGCTGCACAAGACTTTGTTCCTTGAATTCCATAGACCCCAAGAATCAGAATTCTGTAACCGATGGGGCGTAGGAGAACAGTGGCAGATCCTGAGTCAAAAGAGAAATTAGCCTAGAATCCAGAGGTGGGTTTCAGCAGGTTCTGACCAGTTCTGGAGAACTGGAAGCAGAAAGTTTGAGTAGTCCAGAGAACCGGTAGCAGAAATTTTGTGTAGTTCGGAGAACAGGTAAATACCACCTCTGACTGGCCCCGCTCCCATCTATTCTCTGCCTCCCGAGTCCCAGCTGATCGGGAGGAAATGGGGATTTTGCAGTATCCTTCCACTGCCATGCCCACCAAACCACACCCACAGAACAGGTAGTAAAAAATTTTGAATCCCACCACTGCTAGAATCCCTATGTAGTCATAAACGAACTAAGCCCAACCCCTCTTAAATTCCATTAATTTTAATCTAACTCCAAGCAGGTGCCCAGTGTTAGTTGAGAAGTTTTCCGTGCATTGACTTTGGGCAGTAAATCAGTTTAATTGGATTTTCATATGTAGACCTGGTCTTTTGGGCTTGATTGGGGAGGGAGAGAAATCCTTGGAAACAGGCAATGAAATTGATGGATTGATTGCACTTTGAAAATACTTGGAACCTCCTTCCTCTAACCTTCGCATATAATTTTCAAAACGAAAAGATAAACACTTGACATGTTGATTCCAGAATGTTAACTGGACCCATATAGCATTTACAATTTGAAAAGAGGCATTTTCCCTTGCTAGCATAAACTCCTTAGAGTGCATAACCTCTTGAAATTATGGTCTGTTGTTAATTAAATACTTGGCTGGTATAACGAAACCTTCCACGTTATTTAAAGATCCTAAATCTTCTCTCATGACCAAGCCATTGTTTCTTGCAACAAGAAAGAAACCGCTTCCCAACCTTTGAATCACATATAACTTTATTCCACTGTTGAGTTGCTAATTTTCATGGAATTTCTCTGCCTGTCACAGACAGAAGTTGTATATACAGGATTTTAGTATTTCCTCCCTGGCTCCAGCCTCAATTTGAAGGACCGTAAAACTTTGACTGGATTCCAGTAGCGCGTGGTTTACAGAGGCAAAGCAATGTTTCAGAAAAACAAGCTTGCAGCCAGTCTTTGGAAAAGAGTATTTGCATTTTGTGAGCATGCATGAAATGCCATCTCAAAATATTGAATAGGATATAAAAAAGAGAAGATATTTAGTCCAGAGCTGTCCACCAACCTCAGAATGTAAGTAGAGCCATTTATCCTTCTTTTTAGATCATAAGATTAATTTGTGCATCCAGTACGACGCTGCCCTTAGGTCTGGATCCTACGGTGCCTAAAAAAGCAAAATTTAGGATGCAAATAGACTTCAGTGTTGACCATCCTTTGACCGTATGCTCTAGGGATTCACCAAATTC
Organism: Diadophis punctatus similis; assembly: GCA_023053685.1. NCBI lineage: Eukaryota > Metazoa > Chordata > Lepidosauria > Squamata > Dipsadidae > Diadophis > Diadophis punctatus. The sequence goes on from JALIGW010000021.1 coordinate 14,315,395, forward strand.
TTAATCAATAGTATTTAGAATAGAATAGAGCTGGAAGGGACCTTGGAGGTCTTCTAGTCCAACCCCCTGCTCAAGCAGGTGACCCTATACCATTTCAGACAAGTAGTTGTCCAGTCTCTTCTTAAAAACCTCCAGTGATGGAGCAGCCACAACTTCTGGAGGCAAGCTGTTCCACTGTTTAATTGTCCTCACTGTTAGGAACTTTCTCCTTAATTCCAGGTTGCTTCCCTCCTTGATTAGTTTCCATCCATTGTTTCTTGTCTTGCCTTTGGAAAATAAGTTGACTTCCTCTTCTTTGTGGCAGCCCCTCAAATACTGGAAGACTGCTAATGTTCCCCACCCAGTGAACCCAGTTCCTGCAACTGTTCTTCCTATGTTTTAGTATCCAAGCCTTTAATCAGCTTAGTTGCTCTTCTCTGCACTTTTTCCAAAGTTTCTGTTTTAATTTGCCTTTAGACTTCGAAATATGAATAATATCTGCCAGTTCTGGACTGCAAATCTCAACAGGGCCACTAGATGGCAGGAAAGAGAGACAGAAGCAATACCTTTGTTGCCATCTGCTGGTGTATGGAGCCCAGATCTGATAGCCCAACTTAAAATATCCAGTTTCTCTTTTCCTGAAAACACCCAACCACTTTTCCTGAGGAACCAACGATGGACAAAGTCCATGTCAACCAAGCCAAAGTATGTTCCATTTGGACTCTGTCATGGTCATTTTCTTTCTCTGGGCCCCAATAGCAATAGCACTTAGACTTATACACCGCTTCATAGTGCTTTACAGCCCCCTCTAAGCGGTTTACAGAGTTCAGCATATTGCCCCCAACAATCTGGGTCCTCATTTTACCCACCTCAGAAGGATGGAAGGCTGAGTCAACCTTGAGCCTGGTGAGATTTGAACAGCTGAAATGCTGAACTAGCAGTCAGCTGGAGTAGCCTGCAGTAGCTGCATTTAACCACTGCGCCACCTCGGCTCCTTCAGGACATCCATGGGATGGGAAAGAAGGACCGGGTAGGACTAGCTCAACGTTCATGAGCCAAAGAACCGGCTTTGAGAGATGATGTAAGAGAGATGAATTAAGGTACTTTGAGGCTTGCTGGTAGCCTTTCCTGGCTGTTTCAAAGCTTGTCCCGAGGCCCATGGGTGATAAATCAGAGTAGCCGGAGTGACTCCACATTGCAGATGAAGGTCAGAGGTTCTCTGAAGAACCAAGCAAGGATCAGAGCATGGAGGCACACCAAAAAACTTAATTCCCTGGGCCAAACACTTGAGTCCAATTGATCCTTCCACAGATGAAGATGTTTGGAGCAAGGAAGTTGCAGGGAGCACCTGTGTTGGACGGTGGTCTTGGTTGTTGTTGTTGTTGCAAAGTCGCGTCCGACCCATCGCAACCCCATGGACAACGTTCCTCCAGGCCTTCCTGTCCTCTACCATCCCCCGGAGTCCATTTAAGCTCACGCTGACTGCTTCAGTGACTCCATCCAGCCACCTCGTTCTCTGCCGTCCCCTTCTTCTTTTGCCCTCCATCTTTCCCAGCATTAGGCTCTTCTCCAGTGAGTCCTTCCTTCTCATTAGGTGGCCAAAGTATTTGAGTTGCCTCTTCAGGATCTGGCCTTCTAAAGAGCAGTCAGGGTTGATCTCCTCTAGGACCGACCGGTTGGATCGCCTTGCAGTCCAAGGGACTCGCAGGAGTCTTCTCCAGCACCATAGTTCAAAGGCCTCGATTCTTTGGCGCTCAGCCTTCCTTATGGTCCAACTTTCACAGCCATAAATTGGAACTGGGAGAACCATAGCCTTGACTATGCGCACTTTTGTTGGCAGGGTGATGTCTCTGCTTTTTAGTATGCTGTCTAGATATGCCATGGCTTTCGTCCCCAGGATCAAGAGTCTTTTAATTTCTTGGCTGCAGTCCCCATCTCCAGTCCCTTCCTGGAGCCCAGGAAAATAAAATCTGTAACTACCGCCATTTCTTCCCCATCTATTTGCCAGGAATTGAGAGGGCCAGATGCCATGATCTTAGTTTTCTTAATGTTGAGTTTCAAGCCAGCTTTTGTACTCTCCTCCTTCACCCGCATCAAAAGGCTCTTTAGTTCCTCTTCACTTTCTGCCATTAGAGTGGTATCATAGGCATATCTCAGGTTGTTGATATTTCTCCCGGCAATCCAATGGTCTTGGTAGTCAACCATAAACTCTTACCCTATGGGAATTGTTCAGCTCATGCCGTCTACTTTTTCCCCTCAATAAATGGCTACTGATCTTTTCCCTTGTCCTTCTTCATACCTACATCATCTCCATACCTTCAATCAACATTTAATGAGGACGGATTACTTTATATGATAGAATTTAAATGTACAGTATGTTGCTCCAACACATGCAATTATTTTTCTGCAAGGGATTAGGCTCCTTAAATATGTTCTGGATTACAGTACCATGATGCAGATTTTAAAGATGAAACTTTTAGGATAAAATCCTAGAATAAGTGGAGTTTCAAAAGCATTTCTAACCCCTCTACTAGTTAATTAAGTTTAATCTTCTATATAGCCTTTATTCCTCAGCTGCTGTGTTCTTGGAATACTATTGTCTGCAATGAACAGCAGAAAGAGCAGAGCTTAAGGCTATAATAATTTTTAAACTAATTATGTTGAGCTCACCTCTTTAGAATATTATGACAGATGTGAGTAAGTATTGTGTACAGGAAATCATTTTTTATTTAATTTGAATGTTATTAAATGTTTAAATATTGTTCCTCCTAGGTATATATACATAGATGTTTTGAGAACGGCACACAAAAAGCATCATTTGGGCATTACTAACTAAATTCCTCTTCACAGTACATAACAGAATAACAGAGTTGGAAGGGACCTTAGAGGTCTTCTAGTCCAACCCCCTGCTCAGGCAGGAACTCCTCTACCATTTTAGGCAAATGCTTGTCCAATCTTTTCTTAAAAACTTCCAGAGTTGGAGAATTCACAACTTCTGGAGGCAATTGATTGTTCTGTTAGGAAATTCCTCCTTAGTTCCAGGTTGCTTCTCTCCTTGATTGGTTTCCATCCGTTTGCTTCTTGTCCTACCTTCAGGTGCTTTGGAGAATAGGTTGACCCCCCTCTTCTTTGGGGCACCCTCTGAAATATTGGAAGACTACTAGTCCGTCTTTTCATTAAACTAGACATACCCAATTCCTGCAACCATTCTTCATATGTTTTAGCCTCCAGTCCCTTAATCATCTTTGTTGCTCTTCTCTGCACTCTTTCTAGAGCAGTGTTTCCCAACCTTGGCAAGTTGAAGATGTCTGGACTTCAACTTCCAGAATTCCCCAGCCAGCGAATGCTGGCTGGGGAATTCTGGGAGTTGAAGTCCAGACATCTTCAACTTGCCAAGGTTGGGAAACACTGTTCTAGAGTCTCAACATCTTTTTTACATTGTGGCGACCAAAACTGAATGCAGTGTTCCAAGTGTGGCCTTACCAAGGCATAGTGGATTTAATTATGGTTTATTCAGTCTATTTTTCTGGGTCCATGCAAACTAAAATCCAGATTTTAGGCTGGGGTTATATAACATGTCAGGCTAAACTGCAATTGGCCACTTTGTGCATAGAAAGCCAATTTAAGGTCGGAATATATGTCTTTGTGGTGTATTGGCAATCCGTAATGAATTAATTGTAGGTTATAGCTATCCCATTTAAAATATATTGAAAGAATAAATATTGCCTTTCATAGATTCTGGTATGGTGCTTGGCGTAGGGAAGAACAATTACTACGAATGTTTGTAAATCTCACTTTTTACAGAAAATTAAAGGGGAATTATACTTTTTGGTACGCTTAGGGAAAAAATGCCCAATACATAATGCAGCTTTATCCAATTCCTCCAGAATACAGTACTTGCCCTGTAAGATGAGCAAAATCATCTGATGAAGTTCTATGGGGGAAGAACAGGGGCGGGTTCCTAATTTTTTTACTACCACTTTGTGGGCGTGGCTTCTCAGACTGCTGAAGGGAGGGAAACTGAGATAGGTCCTGCCGCCCATTCCCCCTTCCCTCAGCAGCTCGAGAAGCCTCAAACGTGCAAAAATGCCCAAGATTATCACCGCACGTTCGTGGCTTCTTGGACTGCTGAAGGGAGGGGAACTGAGATAGGTCCTGCCGCCCGTTCTTTCAGCGTCTCACACCCTCCCTCAGCCATCCTCCCCTGCTTGGACTCACTGTGGGGTAGGAAGGCAGCGCATGCGCAGTGCCGGAAGCTCGGCTTCTGGGCATGTGCAGAAGAAAATTAAAAAAAAAACAAATTTTTTTAAAAAAAAATGGCGGTGCCCAGGCACCGGCAACCGACCGCACCGGTACTGTGATGTCACCAGCGGGGCGCTACTGGTGCTATAGAGTGGACCGCACCGATAGGAACCCACCACTGATTGTAGGGTTTAGCCTCCAGATCTCTGATCATCTTTGTTTATCCCCTTTCCATCTGTTAAAAAAATATTTCAGATCCAAAGTCTGTCCCACCTTCCTTCCATGTTGAATTGCTCTGGGTGCTTACACGAGGACCAAGAAAGATAGAGCCTTCAATCTGGGAATATATACCTATATATTTAAAATGTAATCCCAAGGTGAGCTGGAAGACTGAAGTTGCGTAGAAACCTTTCAGTGAAGAATGAGCAGCTACCAGTCCACCATTAAATACAGTAATCCTCAATTTATGGCCACGATTGAAAGCAGAATTTCTGCTGCTGAACAAAGCAGTTGTTCATATGTTGCGCCCAATTTTATGACCATGTTTTGCCACTTTTGTTAAGCAATTCGATGCAGTTGTTAAGTGAATCACATGGTCATTAAACGAATCTGGCTCCCCCCCCACCTTGACTTGCTTATCGGAAGCTGGCTGGGAAGGTGATTGCATGATGCCAGGAAGCTCCTGCCCTGGTAAATACATGCCAGTTGCTAGGCCCTGAATTTTGATCATGTGATCGTAGAAACTCTGCGATAGTTGTAAGTTGTAAATTGCTTTTTTCCGTCCCCTTGTAACTTCTAATGGTTCCAGGGGTGGGTTCTGGATTCCTTTACTGCCGGTTCGCTCAGGGACGTGTGGGTGTGTGCACGCGCACATGCGCAGTACTTAAAAAAAGTTTCTGCGCATGCGCAGAAGAAAAATAACAAGATGGCGCCACCGAGAGAACCGGCTTGGGGCATGGCAGGCCTGGGTCACTGCCGGTTCCAGCGACCCAGGCTGCCAAGTTACTACCGGTTCTATAGAACTGGTCTGAACCGGTCTGAACCCACCTCTGAATGGTTCTAAGTGTAGAATTAATAGAACAATTAATCCACTTATGACTGTATGACTGTAACTTGTTGCTTGTATCCTTACGATTTATATTAATACGGATTGTTTCCTGATTGCTTATTTGTACCCGATGACAATCATTAAGTGTTGTACATCATGATTCTTGACAAATGTATCTTTTCTTTTATGTACACTGAAAGCATATGCACCAAAGACAAATTCCTTGTGTGTCCAATCACACTTGGCCAATAAAGAATTCTATTCTATTCTATTCTATTCTATTCTATTCTATTCTATTCTATTCTATTCTATTCTATTCTATTCTGTGGAACAACTTGCCTCCAGAAGTTGTGAATGCTCTATTGCTCTAACACAACAGTTGGTCCTTTCCCTTCTCTTCCCTTCTATTTTCTCTTTCTCTCTTCTCTTCCTTTCCCTTCTCTCCATTTCTCGTCTCCCGTCTCCCCTCCCCTCTATTTTATTCACTACCTGTATTTAGGACTAAAATTCAAAAGTGGAAGAGCTTGCTGCTCCAAATGTGAAGAGTTTTAGGCTTGCAAGATCTCTCGATAGATTGGCACAACAATCCCTAGTCAGCTCAATTTCATTAGCGAAAATGAAGCGCAAATAATTTATACTGAAATAACAGAAGGTTAAATTTAGCTGCAACGTCTAGGCACTACACACTGCCCTTTGCCTAAAATATAGTATTCTTTTCTTCAAAAGTCCCCATTATTTTACCGTAACATCGAATTATAGTCTTCATTAGAAGCATATGTCTTACACACGACATGCATTATTTATAAAATTTGCGTACTCCAAGTGAATTGATCCTTTTTTTTTTACTTCAATTTGAAGTGAAATATACAACATAGTATTCAAATGCCTTTGCATTACGCGGCCTTGAACATTTCTGAAATTCAAAATGTGACATTATAAACCTTTCTGGAATATTCTGCTAATTGAAGCTATTCTGGCTATTGAACCTTCCGTTCCTTTGATAACATACATTTTAATTAATTAGGTTAAATAGCGTGTTTTTAAAAAAAAAATAGAAAGAAACCATCCCTTGTAATGGTCTTCTTCACTGTTTGTCACGATTTTTCACTCAGAAAAGCTGGCTCTTTTAAATAAGCAAAATTTGGTAAAGGCGAAGAAAAAAAATGTGTGGAACAATAACATGGTGTGGGAAAAAGGGTGGAAAACTTGAGGGTGGCATCAAAAAAGGAATCAGCCTAGAATCTCTACGTAGCCACAAGGACTAAATCCAACCTCCCTTGATTTCCATTGTTCCTGATCTAAGCAGGTTAAGAAGATTCCTGTGCATTGACTTTTTAGCAATATATCAATTTGATTAGACCTTCACATGTGAATCTGGTCCTTCATGCCTGGCACACGGGCTGCTTCTTGATCATTTTAGTGTTTCCATTTTCAGGTACGTAGAACTGTATTTATTGACAGAAAAGTTTTGTCAGTTCTGACTCAGCTCCGCAGCCATTACTTTAAACAGGCCATGCCACCCCTTTCCTCTACAAACACCCGCACATTTCGAATGTGCATCCCACCAAAAGCAACCATGACTCCTTCCACATCTCAATAGACCCCCTGATTTATATTGCTGACCACTGAAATTTACAGAATGCACGGATCATAATCTCTGGATTTGAGGAGGCAATACAGAAACGCAACCAGCTCTTTGGCACTAGCAACATCATTGCAATGGGGCTGGTCTTTGCTAAGGGAGTAGGGGAGAAGTTTCTCCATAGATACTAATACGAGATTGGCTTAAGAAGAAAACCACAGAAGGAAAGGTCTCCATCTTCTCAAAAAGGATGTCACAACCCAGAGTGTTTCCATAGCTGTACAAACAACAGATGCTTTCTGCTCTCTTCAATGGGAACCAGGGCACTTTTGAGACAACAGGACGAACCATCTGCTCAGGTCTTCTGCTCAATCCACCCTTCGGTTGTCATTCCTGAAAACAAACGCAATAGAATCAAAGAAAGGGAATGAGGAATGCCTGTCGTTTGCCAGCCTTTTATTGGCACGGGTGTCACTGCACTCCATAAATAAGTTGGAAGATCTCTGAAGAACATTACGTCCTTCACCATGATGATCAAGTAAACTAAAAGTAGAAACACTCGTTGCCATGGTCCTCACCGTACTTCACTTTGCATCTATGGAATGTTAGCTGGAAATAATCTAGTTGGATGGACATCCCAAATGTGCTTTTTTCAGGAGGCAACTGGACTTTTTTTTCTTTTGAAGACGTTTCGCTTCTCATCCAAGAAGCTTCTTCAGCTCTGACTGGATGGTGGGGAATGGAAGGATTTATATTCCTTGCAGAGAGCTAGTCATTTGCATCCTTTTAGAGGGTCGTTGAAGCACTCGGAGGTTTATCTGTGTCCTCAGGATCAGCAGAATATCCACTCTCCTCTGGAAATGTGGGAGTAGGAATGGATTTCCAGAGGAAAAATTGCAGACTACAGGAACCATTTGCAGGTGACCTTGAGGACACAGATAAACCTCCAAGTGCTTCAATGACCCTCTAAAAGGATGCAAATGACCAGCTGTCTGCAAGGAGTATAAATCCTTCCCTTCCCCACCATCCAGTCAGAGCTGAAGAAGCTTCTTGGATGAGAAGCGAAATGTCTTCAAATAAATATTCCATTCCTAAGAGGTCTGTAAGGGGCGTGCATAAGCGCACCAACGTGCCTTCCGTCCCTGTCCTACTGTCCCCATTTATTTGTATCCTTATCCTGTATTCATAATCATGTTTATTCCTATATCTGTTATCTTATACGTGTTTGACAAATAAATAAATAAAAATAAATGAAATAAAAAAACAAAGTCCAGTTGCCTCCTGAAAAAGCACCTTTGGGACAACCCTGACCTGGAGGACTGAGAATCTCTACAGACTTTTAGTTGGATGGACATAACTAAAAATCCCAATTCTTTAGGAGCAAGTCTTCTCCTTCTTGATTACACACACAGCTCATCATGTTGTGGTTAACACTAACCAGGATACTATGGCGAAAGAGTAACCAGTTTCTTCCCTCTCTCCACCACTCATACTTTAGATGATTATTATCTGAGAAAAGCAGGCTACTGAGTGAGACCTCCATCTTCCAGTGTATGGCAGGTGGTGAGAATGGAGGTAAGTGGGCCATGTAGAGCAGAGAGTAAGGATTGAGTAGACAGTTCTCAACTTATTGCCACAATTGAGCCCAAAAGTTTTGCTAAGTGAGACAATTGTTAAGTGAGTTTTATCTCATTTTACGATTTTGCCATGGTTGTTCAAGTGAATCACTGCAGTTGTTAAATTAATAACATGGTTGTTAAGTGAATCTTCCCCATTGACTTTGCTTGTCAGGCGGTCTATTCTATTCTATTCTATTCTATTCTATTCTATTCTATTCTATTCTATTCTATTCTATTCTATTCTATTCTAGTCTAGTCTAGTCTAGTCTAGTCTAGTCTAGTCTAGTCTGTACAGTCCTATTCTATTCTATTCTATTCTATTCTATTCTATTCTATTCTATTCTATTCTATTCTATTCTACTCTACTCTACTCTACTCTACTCTACTCTACTCTACTCTACTCTACTCTACTCTACTCTACTCTACTCTCCTGTCCCGTCCCATCCTCTGCCAAGCAACAGAGTTTTGTAGATGATGGGAAATGGCTTAAATGCTGAGGAGATGAGCTGAAAATAAACCCAGGACTTTATAAACATGAGCACTATATTTTAGAGTGAGAAAACAACCTAACAACTTTCCTTCCTCGTGTTTGTGCTCCAAAAGGGAATATGGAATGTTTACTACTCTTTATCTTAGACATCTTAGCATATTTAGTCAAAGTTGGGGTGCATTTTTTTAAGCAGGGCTGGCCTGTTGTTAGGTGACTAAATCAGGCGAAAGGATGGGGAACTTGGCATTGAGATGTTGATAGTAGGGCAAGAGGCATTGGATGGCCCACCCTGCACTTCCAAATTTCTTTGCTATCTTGCAACCTTGAGATAGATTCAACAATCCCTTGGCTCAGCATTGTGCACTCTCTTGGACCCGGCTCAATTTAAACAGTTCTAACTTCTCCCCATGTATCAGATATTTTTTTAAAAAAAGTAGAATTGTAGTAGACTCATGTCGACTGAAAGAACATTTATTTTAAATGCAACCTTGACCCAACAAATTAACTTTTTGGTGTCAGCTTCTGAATGTCAGTAACAGATTTTAGTTGAAAGCAATCTATTCTGAGCCACCAGATACATTAATTCAGATTGTACCAAGGGACGTATTTTCCTTGCCTCTAAGCATGAGGATTATCTTCCTGTAGTGCAAATATGCAGAGTCAGGGGAAATAATGCAGTCAAAACATTTATCTTCGTAGAGACAAAAGCCTGATTTAGTTAGTTTCAATGAATACAAGCTTCTCTTTTCCACATCGCCAAGACATTCTGATGGAATGCTCTAAAATGAACAACTTAATGCTAATATTTTTCAGATCCCTAATATATCATTTGCCTCCTGAATACCTAAACAAATTTTCATTATATGCATAATTAAGGCACCTCAGGGGTTGGGTTGATTGGGGTACCGAGATTAATTTAATCGTAATTCCTTTTATTTGGTCTGACCCTATTTAGGATCTTAAACTCTTTGAACTGGATAGAATATAAGAATCAGTGTAAACTAAACCGAAACTTGGTTCCAAATCAGTGTGTTGGTCAAGCTCGGCCATTTTAAGTTGTGTGGACTTCAACTCCCAGCATGATGGCTGGGGAATTCTGGGGGTTGAAGTCCACAGGTCTTAAAATGGCTAAAGTTGAGAAACCCTGGTCCAGATAAAGCCTACATATCGCCACTCAGGTTGCTGTTCACTTAGGGACCATTCAAAGTTACAATATGGCACTGAAAAAAGACACTTAGGATTTTTTAAAGCAGCGTGGTAAAATCAAGGTTTGTATTTTTTTTTAATTAGTTTTTCACACCCAGCTGCAGAAGGGACCATGACGGAACATTAAAATCAAAGGGCCAGGCAAATGCATTCATTTCAACGGCTCTCCCTGAGCTTCACCACCTGTTTCAATCCCTAAAGCAGGGGTCCCCAAACTTGGCAACTTTAAGACTTGTGGACTTCAACTCCCAGAATTCTCCAGCCAGCATTCTTGAAGTTGAAGTCCACAAGTCTTAAAGTTGCCAAGTTTGAAGACCTCTGCCCTAAAGCATCAAAGGATAGCACCAGAATAAACTTCCTAGCAATCGTTCCTATAATCTTGTACCCGTGCGTATTTAAAGTTTTTTAAAACGCAACTGGACTTGCTTGTTTTTCTTCTTTGAAAATGTTTCGCTTCTCCTCCCAGACGCTTCTCCAGTTCTAACTGACTGGAGGGAGATTTAAAGAATCAAATCTTGACGGACCGAAGAAGCTTCTGGGATGAGAAGCGAAACATTTTTGAAGAAAAAACAACAACCAAGAAAGTTGCCTTTTGGAAAAGCACTTTTGGGGCAGCCATGACCTGGACGATCGAGAACCTTCATGGACATTTAAAACGGTAAAATAAAAGCAAGAATTCTTTTGCCCTCAAGTAAGTTTTGGTTAAATTGGGTTGCCATCACATAGAAAAGTAATACGGAGAGGGATTACAATCTTTTTCCTCCACATCAACTTCACAGCAGTCTATACAAGGGTATTTTTTTTAGGGGGGATTTTTGGGAATTGTTGCTTCTTCCTTCCTAGGGCTGAGAGAGGGGGACTGACCCAAAGCCACCCAGTTAGCTTTACACCTGAAATGGGACTAGAATTCACAGACTCCTGGTCTCCAGCGTAATGCCTTTAACCAGTACATCAAACAGATTCTCAAGTAAGTATTAAGGAGAATTAAGGTTACTTTGACACCAGTACGGCTAACAAAGATTTCAGCCTGTCTCATTTGTGGGCAGCCATATTTGCTATGCTGGGAAATGGGGTGAGGAGGTCAACAGTGGACAGTCTAAGGGTAAAGTTTTGGGGGTTTGGTGATGAAACCACAATGTCAGGTAGTGAGTTCCAGGCATTTACCACTCTGTTGCTAAAGTCATATTTTCTACAGTCAAGTTTGGAGCGGTTCACTTTGAGTTTGTATCTGTTATGTGCTCGTGTATTGTTGTAGTTGAAGCTGAAGTAGTCATTGACAGGAAGGACGTTGTAGCAGATAATTTTATCAGCTATGCTTAGGTCGTGCCGAAGGCAACGTAGTTCTAGGCTTTCTAAGCCCAGGATTTCAAGTCTGGTTGCGTAAGGTATTCTGTTGCGAGTAGAGGAGTGGAGGATTCTTCTTGTAAAGTATCTCTGGACACTTTCTAATGTATTTATGTCAGATATGCGGTGTGGGTTCCAGACAGATGAGCTGTATTCAAGGATTGGTCTGTCGAATGTTTTGTATGCTCTGGTTAGTAGTGTGATATTACCGGAGAAGAAGCTATGTAAGATTAGGTTAACAGTTCTTGAAGCCTTTTTGGCAATGTTGTTGCAGTGGGCTTTGGTCTTACGATAACCCTTGTATTTTTTCCCATCCTCCCCAAATGTGTCTGCAAACGTACGTGTGTGTGTGTGTGTGTGTGTGTGTGTGTGTGTGTGTGTTTGTGTGATTAAAAACCAGAAATCAATTCGAGTCCGGGGCTTTTATAGTGGCTCTTCTGCTGTTATTTATGACTCCTGCTTCCTCTCTCACAAAGAGTCCTTTTGCTGGGTTTCCCCCCCCCCTCCTCCTCCTGTTCCTCTCTAGCAGCTGTTCTCCATGCTGCATCTTGAGTGATGATGAGGTCCTGAAAGTGTTTTTTTGGAACAGATGGCTAGGAGTATGCTGGGGAATGTGCCAGCAGAGAGCTGGGGGAATGCCAAATCCTGCAGTGACTGAGTGTTTTCGGTTCCAGCTCGCGTGCCTTTCCCCTGCCCTCTGCCCCGACTGGCGCCAGTAGGACTTCCCAACCAGCACTCCGAACATCTGGAGTCTGCGACTGCCAGAAGACCAAAGGGGGAGCGGGGAGGAGGAGGAGGGAAGCCCTCCCTGCTCAGCTCAGCTTCCCTCCGCTCCACAAAATTGCTCACCAGCGAAATAACTAATCAGAACCAAAAAGGCCTCTGTGCAGCACCCACACACCCCACGGAGGGGCTTGCAGACTAACCACCTACAGGTCAACGGCCTCCTGGCCCACCCTCTCTTCCAACGAGGGGTGTGTGTGTGTGGGGGGGGGGGAAGGTTTGTTACCTTCGGAAAAACTAATGAAGCAAAGAATATTATCTTTCCAATGCTGGAGACAGAGTGGCGGGTGGGGGCAGAGGAGGGGAAGGACGGACGGGAAAACTCGGCCCTTCTCTCCGAGGTATTTTCCAGTCCGCGAAGGAATGATGGGTTAGACTTTTTGAAGGATCATGCTAGACTTCTGGGTTTGAAAGGCCTGAGGATGTGGAAGTAATAGAATAACAGAATGACAGAGTTGGGAGGGACCTTAGAGGTCTTCTAGTCCAACACCTGCTCAAGCAGGAGACCTTATATCCTTTCAAATCGTTGTCTAATCTCTTAAAAACCTCCAGTGATGGAGCACCCACAACTTCTGAAGGCAACTTCTGTTCCACTGGTTAATTGTCCTCACTGTCAGGAAATTTCTCCTTAGTTCTAAGTTGCTTCTCTCCTTGATTAGTTTCCACCCATTGCTTCTTGTTCTACCCTCAGGTGCTTTGGAGAATAGTTTGACTCCCTCTTCTTTGTGGCAACCCCTGGGATATTGGAAGACTGCTATCATGTCATATTGAGTCCTTCTTTTCATTAAACTACACATACCCAATTCCTGCAACTGTTCTTCATATGTTTTAGCCTCCAGTCCCCTCATCATCTTTCTTGCTCTTCTCTGCACTCTTTCCAGAGTCTCAACATCTTTTTTAATAAAATGGTAATTTGGACCAAAAGTGTGTATAGTCAAGGCTATGGTTCTCCCAGTTGCAATGTATGGCTGTGAAAGTTGGACCATAAGAAAGGCTGAGCGCCAAAGGATTGAGGCCTTTGAACTACGGTGCTGGAGAAGACTCCTGCGAGTCCCTTGGACTGCAAGGCGATCCAACCGGTCAGTCCTAGAGGAGATCAACCCTGACTGCTCTTTAGAAGGCCAGATCCTGAAGATGAAACTCAAGTACTTTGGCCACCTAATGAGAAGGAAGGACTCACTGGAGAAGAGCCTGAAGCTGGGAAAGATTGAGGGCAAAAGAAGAAGGGGACGACAGAGAACGAGGTGGCTGGATGGAGTCACTGAAGCAGTCGGCGTGAGCTTAAATGGACTCTGGAGGATGGTAGAGGACAGGAAGGCCTGGAGGAACGTTGTCCATGGGGTCGCGATGGGTAGGACACAACTTCGCAACTAACAACAACAACAATATGGACCAAGGTAGTATGTACCAGTCATAATGGAGCAAAGGGATCCAGGGAAGGATTAGCAAGGATCCCTGGGGATTCATGTAGGAACGCTATGAATCCTGTTGTAATCTCAAAATCGGATAGGGCGGAAGGAGCTGTCCCTTTGGGAATGGCCACAGAGAAAGCATATAGTATAATGCTTGACTTACAACCAGAACGGAGTTCAAAATTTCTGTTGCTAAACTAGTTGGCTGTTAAGTGAGTTCTGCCCATTTTGCAATCTTTGTCGCCCAGGTTGTTCAGTGAATCCCTGCAGTTCTTAAGCTATGAAACACGGGCATGAAGTGAATCTGGTTTCCTCCCCATTGGCTTTGCTTGCCAGAAGGTCGCAAAAGTGGATCATGTGACCCAGGGACACTGCCACCGTCATAAATAAGAGTCAGTTGCCAAGCGTGTGAATTTTAATCACGTAGACATAGGGATCCTAAGTCACTTTTTTCAGTGCTGTTGTAACTTCGAATGGTCAGTAAATGAACTGTTGTACGTCTCTACTTCTTGCTGGACAGCAAAATTGGAACACGCACACGGATGTAGAAAAAGTGGCATTTCCACCATCACACCATGAGGAACAGACGTCACAAACAAGCTGTCCTTGCTTCTGTAAAGGCCCAGGGTGTGTGGGGATTAACTCTGCCCCAACTTTGCATATGATTTACTTGGATTATTTAACTACTCACAACCCAGAGAAGCAAGAGAATTGAACTGTTGTCCACTAAAAATATTTGCAAATATCCCACCGTACTAGTTGAGGTAGGCTGGCCTCATTCCAACCAGAAATCTCTCTTCAGGTTCATTTCTTGAGCTAAGGACCTTCTTATTCTGAGGGTGAAATATTTATTTATTTATTTGCGTGCCACCTTAATTCTTCTTCTTCTTTTATAAACAACTCAAGGTGGTGAAAGAAACCTAATATTCTTTCCTTCTGTTCCCCCCCCCCACATACAACTACAACCCTGTGAGGTGGGATGGGCTGAGAGAGAGAGTGATTGGCCCAAAGTCACCCAGACGGCTTTCATGGCTTAAGGCGGGACTAGAACTCCCAATCTCTTGGTGATTGGCCCAAAGTCACCCAGCTGGCTTTCATGGCTTAAGGCGGGACTAGAACTCCCAGTCTCCTGGTGATTGGCCCAAAGTCACCCAGCTGGCTTTCATGGCTTAAGGCGGGACTAGAACTCCCAGTCTCCTGGTGATTGGCCCAAAGTCACCCAGATGGCTATCATGGCTGAAGGCGGGACTAGAACTCCCAATCTCTTGGTGATTGGCCCAAAGTCACCCAGACGGCTTTCATGGCTTAAGGCGGGACTAGAACTCCCAGTCTCCTGGTGATTGGCCCAAAGTCACCCAGCTGGCTTTCATGGCTTAAGGCAGGACTAGAACTCACTGTCTCCTGGTGATTGGCCCAAAGTCACCCAGCTGGCTTTCATGGCTTAAGGCGGGACTAGAACTCCCAGTCTCCTGGTGATTGGCCCAAAGTCACCCAGATGGCTATCATGGCTGAAGGCGGGACTAGAACTCCCAATCTCTTGGTGATTGGCCCAAAGTCACCCAGACAGCTTTCATGGCTTAAGGCGGGACTAGAACTCCCAGTCTCCTGGTGATTGGCCCAAAGTCACCCAGATGGCTTTCATGGCTTAAGGCGGGACTAGAACTCCCAGTCTCCTGGTGATTGGCCCAAAGTCACCCAGCTGGCTTTCATGGCTTAAGGCGGGACTAGAACTCCCAGTCTCCTGGTGATTGGCCCAAAGTCACCCAGATGGCTATCATGGCTGAAGGCGGGACTAGAACTCCCAATCTCTTGGTGATTGGCCCAAAGTCACCCAGACGGCTTTCATGGCTTAAGGCGGGACTAGAACTCCCAGTCTCCTGGTGATTGGCCCAAAGTCACCCAGCTGGCTTTCATGGCTAAGGCAGGACTAGAACTCACTGTCTCCTGGTGATTGGCCCAAAGTCACCCAGCTGGCTTTCATGGCTTAAGGCGGGACTAGAACTCCCAGTCTCCTGGTGATTGGCCCAAAGTCACCCAGATGGCTATCATGGCTGAAGGCGGGACTAGAACTCCCAATCTCTTGGTGATTGGCCCAAAGTCACCCAGCTGGCTTTCATGGCTTAAGGCGGGACTAGAACTCCCAGTCTCCTGGTGATTGGCCCAAAGTCACCCAGACAGCTTTCATGGCTTAAGGCGGGACTAGAACTCCCAGTCTCCTGGTGATTGGCCCAAAGTCACCCAGACAGCTTTCATGGCTTAAGGCGGGACTAGAACTCCCAGTCTCCTGGTGATTGGCCCAAAGTCACCCAGATGGCTATCATGGCTGAAGGCGGGACTAGAACTCCCAGTCTCCTGGTGATTGGCCCAAAGTCACCCAGCTGGCTTTCATGGCTTAAGGCGGGACTAGAACTCCCAATCTCTTGGTGATTGGCCCAAAGTCACCCAGGTGGCTTTCATGGCTTAAGGCGGGACTAGAACTCCCAGTCTCCTGGTGATTGGCCCAAAGTCACCCAGACAGCTTTCATGGCTTAAGGCGGGACTAGAACTCCCAGTCTCCTGGTGATTGGCCCAAAGTCACCCAGATGGCTATCATGGCTGAAGGCGGGACTAGAACTCCCAGTCTCCTGGTGATTGGCCCAAAGTCACCCAGCTGGCTTTCATGGCTTAAGGCGGGACTAGAACTCCCAATCTCTTGGTGATTGGCCCAAAGTCACCCAGACGGCTTTCATGGCTTAAGGCGGGACTAGAACTCCCAGTCTCCTGGTGATTGGCCCAAAGTCACCCAGCTGGCTTTCATGGCTAAGGCAGGACTAGAACTCACTGTCTCCTGGTGATTGGCCCAAAGTCACTCAGCTGGCTTTCATGGCTAAGGCAGGACTAGAACTCCCAGTCTCCTGGTGATTGGCCCAAAGTCACCCAGACAGCTTTCATGGCTTAAGGCGGGACTAGAACTCCCAGTCTCCTGGTGATTGGCCCAAAGTCACCCAGATGGCTATCATGGCTGAAGGCGGGACTAGAACTCCCAGTCTCCTGGTGATTGGCCCAAAGTCACCCAGCTGGCTTTCATGGCTTAAGGCGGGACTAGAACTCCCAATCTCTTGGTGATTGGCCCAAAGTCACCCAGACGGCTTTCATGGCTTAAGGCGGGACTAGAACTCCCAGTCTCCTGGTGATTGGCCCAAAGTCACCCAGCTGGCTTTCATGGCTAAGGCAGGACTAGAACTCACTGTCTCCTGGGGATTGGCCCAAAGTCACCCAGCTGGCTTTCATGGCTAAGGCAGGACTAGAACTCCCAGTCTCCTGGTGATTGGCCCAAAGTCACCCAGACAGCTTTCATGGCTTAAGGCGGGACTAGAACTCCCAGTCTCCTGGTGATTGGCCCAAAGTCACCCAGACAGCTTTCATGGCTTAAGGCGGGACTAGAACTCCCAGTCTCCTGGTGATTGGCCCAAAGTCACCCAGACAGCTTTCATGGCTTAAGGCGGGACTAGAACTCCCAGTCTCCTGGTGATTGGCCCAAAGTCACCCAGATGGCTATCATGGCTGAAGGCGGGACTAGAACTCCCAATCTCTTGGTGATTGGCCCAAAGTCACCCAGCTGGCTTTCATGGCTTAAGGCGGGACTAGAACTCCCAGTCTCCTGGTGATTGGCCCAAAGTCACCCAGACAGCTTTCATGGCTTAAGGCGGGACTAGAACTCCCAGTCTCCTGGTGATTGGCCCAAAGTCACCCAGACAGCTTTCATGGCTTAAGGCGGGACTAGAACTCCCAGTCTCCTGGTGATTGGCCCAAAGTCACCCAGACAGCTTTCATGGCTTAAGGCGGGACTAGAACTCCCAGTCTCCTGGTGATTGGCCCAAAGTCACCCAGATGGCTATCATGGCTGAAGGCGGGACTAGAACTCCCAGTCTCCTGGTGATTGGCCCAAAGTCACCCAGCTGGCTTTCATGGCTTAAGGCGGGACTAGAACTCCCAATCTCTTGGTGATTGGCCCAAAGTCACCCAGGTGGCTTTCATGGCTTAAGGCGGGACTAGAACTCCCAGTCTCCTGGTGATTGGCCCAAAGTCACCCAGACAGCTTTCATGGCTTAAGGCGGGACTAGAACTCCCAGTCTCCTGGTGATTGGCCCAAAGTCACCCAGATGGCTATCATGGCTGAAGGCGGGACTAGAACTCCCAGTCTCCTGGTGATTGGCCCAAAGTCACCCAGCTGGCTTTCATGGCTTAAGGCGGGACTAGAACTCCCAATCTCTTGGTGATTGGCCCAAAGTCACCCAGACGGCTTTGATGGCTTAAGGCGGGACTAGAACTCCCAGTCTCCTGGTGATTGGCCCAAAGTCACCCAGCTGGCTTTCATGGCTAAGGCAGGACTAGAACTCACTGTCTCCTGGTGATTGGCCCAAAGTCACTCAGCTGGCTTTCATGGCTAAGGCAGGACTAGAACTCCCAGTCTCCTGGTGATTGGCCCAAAGTCACCCAGACAGCTTTCATGGCTTAAGGCGGGACTAGAACTCCCAGTCTCCTGGTGATTGGCCCAAAGTCACCCAGATGGCTATCATGGCTGAAGGCGGGACTAGAACTCCCAGTCTCCTGGTGATTGGCCCAAAGTCACCCAGCTGGCTTTCATGGCTTAAGGCGGGACTAGAACTCCCAATCTCTTGGTGATTGGCCCAAAGTCACCCAGACGGCTTTCATGGCTTAAGGCGGGACTAGAACTCCCAGTCTCCTGGTGATTGGCCCAAAGTCACCCAGCTGGCTTTCATGGCTAAGGCAGGACTAGAACTCACTGTCTCCTGGTGATTGGCCCAAAGTCACCCAGCTGGCTTTCATGGCTAAGGCAGGACTAGAACTCCCAGTCTCCTGGTGATTGGCCCAAAGTCACCCAGCTGGCTTTCATGGCTAAGGCAGGACTAGAACTCACTGTCTCCTGGTGATTGGCCCAAAGTCACCCAGCTGGCTTTCATGGCTTAAGGCGGGACTAGAACTCCCAGTCTCCTGGTGATTGGCCCAAAGTCACCCAGCTGGCTTTCATGGCTTAAGGCGGGACTAGAACTCCCAGTCTCCTGGTGATTGGCCCAAAGTCACCCAGACAGCTTTCATGGCTTAAGGCGGGACTAGAACTCCCAGTCTCCTGGTGATTGGCCCAAAGTCACCCAGATGGCTATCATGGCTTAAGGCGGGACTAGAACTCCCAGTCTCCTGGTGATTGGCCCAAAGTCACCCAGCTGGCTTTCATGGCTTAAGGCGGGACTAGAACTCCCAATCTCTTGGTGATTGGCCCAAAGTCACCCAGACGGCTTTCATGGCTTAAGGCGGGACTAGAACTCCCAGTCTCCTGGTGATTGGCCCAAAGTCACCCAGCTGGCTTTCATGGCTAAGGCAGGACTAGAACTCACTGTCTCCTGGTGATTGGCCCAAAGTCACCCAGCTGGCTTTCATGGCTAAGGCAGGACTAGAACTCCCAGTCTCCTGGTGATTGGCCCAAAGTCACCCAGCTGGCTTTCATGGCTTAAGGCGGGACTAGAACTCCCAGTCTCCTGGTGATTGGCCCAAAGTCACCCAGCTGGCTTTCATGGCTAAGGCGGGACTAGAACTCCCAGTCTCCTGGTGATTGGCCCAAAGTCACCCAGCTGGCTTTCATGGCTAAGGCGGGACTAGAACTCCCAGTCTCCTGGTGATTGGCCCAAAGTCACCCAGCTGGCTTTCATGGCTTAAGGCGGGACTAGAACTCCCAGTCTCCCACTTTCTAGCCTGGTGTTTTAATCAAGTGAGATTAAGATAAAGGCTACTTTTTGTGAACTTTTGGCTGTAAATAAAAATGCTTCTTATTATGAAAGCTAAATTGGGCAGCTTTCGGAAATGGTCCTGTTATTATGGGATGGGGAGGGGAGTGGAATGCAACTCTTTCCTTCTCAGGGAGAATTATACCTGTCAAAGTCGCTAAAAACGTCAATTATCTTTTTTTTTTAAAAAAAGGTTTATTTTAAAGGCCTATTGATGGCGATTAGGAGGAGGATGAAGCGATTGTCATGGCTAAACCATTTCTTGGCCCCTTTTCAGACCGTGAAGGAATTCAGCATTTGAGCAAAGGAAATTGGACAGGACAGAATGCAACATTCTTCCTTCGTTTCCTATTGTAAAAACAAATAGCAGGAGGGAAAAAAGAAGAAGAAAAAAACCCCCAAATTCCATGCAGTAAAAAGGAGATAGCGGATCACGAAAGGCGACTCACAAGCCCAGTAAAAATATAACATCTGGAGCCTGTGCCTGCCAGGACAGGCTCAAACCGGCCATTTTGGGGGAAGTGTGAAAAAGTGAACCAGGGTAGTGAAAAGTCATCGGCAACCGGGGTGAAAAGGACTCGGCTGGAGGAAGAGAGACACCCATCCATGGCACCAGCTTCACCAAATCCTTCAAAAGACAGAAGGGAAATCCTAGTAGGGGATCTGTAGAGATTCTCAGTCCTCCAGGTCATGGTTGTCCCAAAGGTGCTTTTTTCAAGAGGCAACTGGACTTTCTTGTTTTTTCTTTTGAAGACATTTCGCTTCTCACCCAAGAAGCTTCTTCAGCTCTGACTGGATGGTGGGGAAGGGAAGGATTTATACTCCTTGCAGACAGCTGGTCATTTGCATCCTTTTGGAGAGTCGTTGAGGTCACCTGGAGGTTTATCTGTGTGTCCTTAGGGTCACCTGAGTAGTGCAAATGGCTCCTGTAGTCCGCAATTTTTCCTCTGGCAATCCATTCACCCAAGAAGCTTCTTGGATGGGAAGCGAAACGTCTTCAAAAGAAAAAACCAGAATGTCCAGTTTCCTCCTAAAAAAAGCACCGTTAGGACAACCACGACCTGGATGACTGAGTATCTCTACCGACTTCTAGCTATACAATTTGGGATGAACATCCTTGGAATGGGGTGGGAGTAGGAATGGATTTCCAGAATTTTTTTTTGCAGACTACAGGAGCCATCTGCACCACTCGGGTGACTCTGAGGACACAGATAAACCTCCAAGTGCTTCAAGGACCCTCTAAAAAGAGGCAAATGACCAGCTGTCTACTTTGGGACTAGTAAGGGATGCTACTGAATTGCAAGGAACACATGAGTTACAATGTTCACACAAGCATACAGGTGGACCTTGGCTTGCAACCACCATTGAGCCCAGAATTACGGTTGTAAGCTTTTGCGGTCATTAAATGAGGCATCCGTACAATGCCAGCTCTCCCCGCTGCGGTCGTTATGTGGAGCATGGGGTTCCCCAGGGTGTGTGTGGAGAAGGCCCTGGTGTTGAACAACAACTGTATAACCGATGGTTATACAACCGTTTTACTAACTTAACAACCGCAGCGATTCACTGAACAAGGAAGCAGCAAGGAAGGTCGTAAAAGGGGGTGAAACTCATTTAACAACTGTCTTGCTTAGCGACAGAAACTTTGAGGGTCCCTTGTGGTCGTATGTCAAGGACTTCCTGTTCTGTGTCTACAGCTCCCGGCGAGAAAGACTGCATGAGTCAGGGAACGTCCTGAT
The DNA here is from genome assembly GCA_023053685.1 of Diadophis punctatus similis. NCBI lineage: Eukaryota > Metazoa > Chordata > Lepidosauria > Squamata > Dipsadidae > Diadophis > Diadophis punctatus. The sequence goes on from JALIGW010000021.1 coordinate 14,336,619, forward strand.
GACCTTGAAGGGCCCTTCGGCATTTGCACAGCCCAGCTGGTGGGACTCGTTTGACGTTGTGGGAGGACTGGAAACACTTTTCTCTGATTTTCCCGGGTCACCCAGGGAAAATGAAAACAGTAGTGGCATTTGGACGGGGCTCGGAGCTGGGTAAATATTCCTGCATCCCTAACACCGCTATTAGGAACCCGAACAAGTCAAGGGAAGGATGTTAAAACCACATCTTCCTTAAGCTTGGGAAGTCACCATTGGAAGACCAGCATTATTCTACACAATATCTGTTGTCCCATGAAGGAAGGAAGGAAGGAAGGAAGATGGAGAAAAGAAAGAAGGAAGGAGGAGGAAGGGAGGAGGGAAGAGAAAGGAGGGAAGGGAGGATGAGAAGGAGGAAGGAAGGAAGGAAGATGGAGAAAAGAAAGAAGGAAGGAGGAGGAAGGGAGGAGGGAAGAGAAAGGAGGGAAGGGAGGATGAGAAGGAGGAAGGAAGGAAGGAAGAAAGAAAGATGGAGAAAAGAAAGAAGGAAGGAGGAGGAAGGGAGGAGGGAAGAGAAAGGAGGGGAGGGAGAGAGAAGAGAAGGAGGGAGGGCGGGCGGGCGGGCGAGAAAGAAAGAAAGAAAGAAAGAAAGAAAGAAAGAAAGAAAGAAAGAAAGAAAGAAAGAAAGAAAGAAAACCCAAGCATACAGCCAAAGTTCTGCATCTCTTGCTCTGTTTTAAATTCTTAAATTCTTGCATAACTCCATCAAGGTTATTCAAAGCTAAAAGAATGTGTTTAAAACAGACAAAAACAAGGGAAGGAACCAGCGCTTGACGCAGAAGAGCTGTGAAAGAATATAAATCACAGGCTGGGGTGGGGGGTGGGGGGAACCCTTAAAGATTAGAGACTGATAAAAGCACCAAACAGCAGCCGCCGCAAATCTTTTATGAAGTCCCAGAACTGCAGAGCCCTCCTCCCTCCTTTCCAGCTTGCTCTGTTCTCGTCCGACCCGAAACCTACCTTCCTTTTTTTAGACCTTCCTTCAGCCTGCAGGGTCCGGGTGCATTGCTCCACGCATTCGGAGAAGCTCAGGTTACTGTGGTCCGCGCTGTAATCCAGGTCGGCCAGTCTAGCCAAGGAGAGGATATAGTTACAGGCGATCCTTAGGATGGCGAGCTTGGATAACTTCTGCCCGTAGGAATAGCAGGGGACCTGCAAAGGACAGGAGGACACATGAGGTCAGATCATCAAAGCCACCTTTGAATGGAGAAACAGAAGTCTTGCACTTCCCGGGACCCAAACGTCATAGAATAACAGAGTTGGAAGGGACCTTGGAGGTCTTCTAGTCTGACCCCCCTGCTCAAGCAGGAGACCCTCTGCCATTCCAAGCTGGGCTGAGTGAGGAAGGGGTCAAGCTATTCTCCAAAGCACCCAAAGGCCGGACAAGGAACAAACTGATCAAGGAGAGATTCAACCTAGAAATAAGGAGGAACAATCAACCAATGGAACAGAAATTGTCTTCAGAAGCTGTGGAAGCTTCATCCCTGGAGACTTTCAAGAAGAAACTGGACAACCATTTGTTAGAAATGGTGTAGGGTCTCCTGCTTGAGCGGGGGGGGGGGGGAGGGAGGGGGTTGGACTAGATGACCTATAAGGTCCCTTCCAACTCTATTGATCTGTAATCTGTAAAGTCACTCAGCTGGCTTTCATAGCTAGGCGGGACTAGAACTCCCAGTCTCCTGGTGATTGGCCCAAAGTCACCCAGATGGCATTCATGGCTAGGTGGGACTAGAACTCCCAGTCTCCTGGTGATTGGCCCAAACTCACCTAGCTGGCTTTCATAGCTAAGGTGGGACTAGAACTTCCAGTCTCCTATTTTCTAGCCTTAACAAGACCAAAGAGGCTCTTCTACTAATTACTAATAGACCAAAGGAGAAACTTGAACAATCTGGAAACAAGAATGCAACTTGCTTTGGATAAAAGTACGTTTTCGGGTGTGTGTGTGTTCAGGTTTGCAATTCCAGCACCTCCTTATTATACTGAGTTCTGAATATCCAGGTTTCAACATGGCCAGGGATGCTTGCCCACTTTTAAGCTAATCTGTCAACTGTGCCCCTTTTGTCATGATGTCGACTTCGATACTAGGAAACAGACTTAAGTAAGTCCCAGCATGCTTTAGATGGAGCGTTTTTACATGCCAAACATCTAGTAAGTCCCAGGGATGCAGAGCAGACTTTAGGAATTCTTTCTTTTCTTAAAATGACTCTGGCTGGCTGCCAATCCACTTCCAGGCAGAATTTGGAATGCCGGTCCGTTAAGAAATTTGCAGAACGTTTCAAAGGGCGTTCTGAATGTGTAGGAAGTGGCCCGACTTCAAAATGGACGGTTCCAAGTTTTTCTGCTCAGGATGGATCACGTCAAGGTCAGGGCCTTCAAGCAACCCATTTCAGAGGAGTAGAACAGCAGCCTAGAACAGAGGATCGTAGGATTGGAAGGGAGGGACCTCGAAGGTCTTCTAGTCCAGCCCCCTACTCAAGACAGTAGTCTTTATACCATCCTGGTCAAATGGTTGTCTAGTCTATTCTTGGAAACCTCCAGTGATGGAGCACCCATAACTCAGGGAGACAAGCTATTAATTACTGATGTCAGGAAATTTTCCTTTAGTTTTAAGTTGGATCTCTTCTTGATAAGTCTCCGTCTTTAACCTCCTATCCTGCTCTCTGGTGCTTTGGAGAATAAGTTGACCCCGTCTTCACTGTGACAGTCCTTCAAGGGTGTTGGACTAGGAGACCTCTGAGGTTCCTTCCACCTCTTTTATTCTGTATGGCTCCTTCTTTAGGCAGGGGGTTGGACTAGAAGACCTCTGAGGTTCCTTCCAGCCCCTTGATTATGTTTTATGTTTTTAAGTCCTGGAAAACAGCTGTTATATCACGCCTAGTCCTTCTCTTCATTAGATTAGACCTAACCTCCCTCCCTCAACCATTCATCCTACCATACATCCTCCAGACTCCTTATCGTCTTTGTTGCTCTTCTCTGCACACTTTCGAAGGTCTCAGCCACTGTTTTTTGTCGGGGTGACCAGAGCTGCATGCTTTGACCTCAGCAGGTGATAGTATCTGGTAGATATTTCTGGACTCCCGAACTAAACAGGCTTGTTCTTCTATAGCACATGGATGGAAGGCCATCAAGGACTCCCAAAGCTATAGACTAGACTGAGAAGTAAAAAACAACAACAACAACCCACAAGAGGACAGTGGTAAGTCCTCATATTCAGGAGCAAAGCTTAACTTGGAAATGCGACTCCACCAGCAATTATCTTGTCTGTGTTGGGACTGAGCTGATTGAAAGCCCACATCTTCCAAAGCTTTCAGAGCCCTGGAAGGAACCTTCTCTGGATCCCAAGTCTTCAATGTACAACTGTTCATTTAATGACGTGAGGAAACTTCTCCTTAGTTCTAGGTTGGATCTCTCTTTAATGTCCCAAAGGTGCTTCCCCCACCCTCCAAGAGGCAACTGGACTTTCTTTGTTTTTCCTTGAAGACATTTCGCTTCTCATCCAAGAAGCTTCTTCGGTTCTGACCTAATGGTGGGGAATGGAAGGATTGATATTCCTTGCAGTCATCTGGTCGTTAGTGCTCTTTCTGAGAGTCACTGAAGCCACTTGGAGGTTTATCTGTGCCCTCAGGGTCACATGAATAGTGCAAATGGGTGTGGAACCATTTTGGAACTGCTGAAGAACCAAAGAAGCTTCTTGGATGAGAAGCGAAACGTCTTGAAGGAAAAGGAAGTCCAGTTGCCTCTTGAAAAAGCACCTTTGGGACAACCGTGACCTGGATGACTAAGAATCATCTGTCTGGAACCCACACTGCATATCGGACATAAATACATTAGAAAGTGTCCAGACATACTTTACAAGAAGAGTCCTCCACTCCTCTACTCACAACAGAATACCTTACGCAACCAGACTTGAAATCCTGGTCTTAGAAAGCTTAGAACTACGTCGCCTTCGGCACGACCTAAGTATAGCTCATAAAATTATCTGCTACAACGTCCTTCCTGTCAACAACTACTTCAGCTTCAACCACAACAATACACGAGCACATAACAGATACAAACTCAAAGTGAACCACTCCAAACTCGACTGTAGAAAATACGACTTTAGCAACAGAGTGGTTAATGCCTGGAACTCACTACCTGACTCTGTGGTTTCGTCACCAAACCCCCAAAACTTTACCCTTAGACTGTCCACTGTTGACCTCACCCGATTCCTAAGAGGTCAGTAAGGTGTGTGCATAAGTGCACCAGCGTGCCTACCGTCCCTGTCCTAATGTTCCCTCTTATCAGTACCCATCTTATGTATATAAACAATGTTATATCTATGTATATTACCAACACGTACTTGACAAAATAAATAAATAAAATAAATCTCCACAGGTATCTCTCTTTAATGATCTTCCACCCATTGCTTCTTGTCCTGCCCTCAGGTGCTCATGATATGGTCAACCACAGGTTGAGATGCTTTAATGGTTTCCTTCTCTAAGCAAGGAATGAACAGGATGATTAAATGGTCTCCTTTATGATTCTACAATTTGGTCTTTTCTCAGATGAAAACTTGGATCTTAGCGTTGGGTGGGTCAAGAAGAAATGGGACTGCATGGCAGCCCATCCTTTTTTCTGTAGATATAAAAAACATTTGTGAATGAAGTTAAATACGTATTACAATCCTATTCATTGTATTCTGACCTCTACGAGCAGAGGTATACTTAAAATTCCTGGCATGGTTGCTTAATAGGCTTAGCCATGAGTCAATTCTTGCTAAATTAGGGTAGGGGAAGAATTGCTTGATTCTGCAATGTGAGAGATTTACATCCACTCTTTATTATTTAGCCTGAGAAAGAGCATAAAACAGCTCTTCCGATGGGATGATAGACATATTGGAAATCTCCGTTGCCTGGAAAGGAGGCTAAGGTATCATTAGATTCACAGAAGGGCTCTTGATGCTTCTTGATAATTTACAGCCAGAAAATCTCTAGATAGAAACTTGACAGAAGTCTTCACTTGGTGTAATTGATTGATTGATTCAATTTGTGTCCCACTTTTCTCTCCCGGAGCTACTCAAGATGGCTAACGCAACATTAAACACAAAAACATTCAAATTAATGTTAAAACCGATGAGCAATTCAAAGCTTGTGGCATTCATGACCGTTCCCTGAGCTGGATTGTTTTCTTGCCGACATTTCATTACCTGGCCAGGTAACATCTTCACTGCCCAAGAACTGAAGATGTTACCTAGTTGGGTAGTGAAACGTCTCCAAGAAAACAACCCAGGTCAGAGAGCATCAAGGGCTCCACAGAGTCCAACCCTGAGCTTCAAATAATCTCTTCTATTGGTAGTCCCAAAGGTGCTTTTTCAAGAGGCAGCTGGACTTTCTGGTTTTTCTTTTGGAGACTTTTGAAGACTTCTATTGGTCATTCAAAGCTTGTTAAAAGAAAAGGCATCTTTTAAGTTATGGAGAAGGTAGAGAAGGTACCACCCTGCCAAAAAAAGTGGGTATAATCAAGGCGATGGTTTTCCCAGTTGCAATGTATGGCTGTGAAAGTTGGACCATAAGGAAGGCTGAGCGCCAAAGAATTGAGGCCTTTGAACTATGGTGCTGGAGAAGACTCCTGCGAGTCCCTCGGACTGCAAGGCGACCCAACCGGTCAGTCCTAGAGGAGATCAACCCTGACTGCTCTTTAAAAGGCCAGATCCTGAAGATGAAACTCAAATACTTTGGCCACTTAAGGAGAAGGAAGGAAGAGCCTAATGCTGGGAACGATTGAGGGCAAAAGAAGAAGGGGACGGCAGAGAATGAGGTGGCTGGATGGAGTCACTGAAGCAGTTGGTGTGAGATTAAATGGACTCCAGGGGATGGTAGAGGACAGGAAGGCCTGGAGGAACGTTGTCCATGGGGTCTTGATGGGTCGGACACGACTTCGCAACTAACAACAACAAAGCAGACAAATAAAGCCTCCAAGACTTCCCTTGCCAGGAGGGTGAAGAAGGCCTCTTCTGTATTTGAGAAAGATGAGCTTCTAACTAGGAAACATCTCCCAAAGGGCTCCTCTTGAGATTTGAATGCTCCTACAGAGACAGGTGGGAATTCAGAAATACCATCTGCTGAGCCCTTTCCTCAGAAGCGGAAGATCAACCCTGAAAGCTGAAGTAACAGACCACCTGTCGGTTCAGCAGAAGCATCACTTGATCTCTGTGCTTTGAACTGGTTTGGAGCCCACCTGTTGCATTTCGGCATTTTGTTGAAGAGAACTAAGCCAAGCAAAGCTGAGATTCCAACTGCACGGCTTAAAACAGGCGCTCAACCAAAGGTCTCCAGTTGGCTCCCACCATGGCAATTCATTCCAGTCAAGCTTTGTGGGCCTCCCCACCTTATTTTGTTCAGCAGGAATATATAACAAATAAAGAAATCCAATAGAATGGAATGGAATGGAATGGAATGGAATGGAATGGAATGGAATGGAATGGAATAGAATAGAATAGAATAGAATAGAATAGAATAGAATAGAATAACAGAGTTGGAAGGGACCTTGGAGATCTTCTAGTACAACCCCCTGCTTAGGCAGGAAACCCTACACCACTTCAAACAAACGGTTATCCAACATCTTCTTAAAATCTTCCAGTGTTGGAGCATTCACAACTTCTGGAGGCAAGCTGTTCCACTGATTAATTGTTCTCACTGTCAAGAAGTTTCTCCTTAGTTCTAAGTTGCTTCTCTCCTTGTTTAGTTTCCACCCATTGCTTCTTGTTCTACCTTCAGGTGCTTTGGAGAATAGCTTGACTCCCTCTTCTCTGTGGCAACCCCTGAGATATTGGAAGACTGCTATCATGTCTCCCCTGATCCTTCTTTTCATCAAACTAGACATACCCAGTTCCTGCAACCGTTCTTCATATGTTTTAGCCTCCAGTCCCCTAATCCTCTTTGTTGCTCTTCTCTGCACTCTTTCTAGAGTCTCAGTGTCACTTTTTGTATTTTGGTGACCAAAACTGAACACAGTATTCCAAATGTATACACCAGTGCAGTATAAAAATAGGATTAATACTTCTTTTGATCTTAATGCTGTCCCTGTGTTGATGCAGCCCAGGATTGTATTGGCCTTTTTGGCAGCTGCAGCACACGGCTGGCTCACACGCTAAAGTCACTCCCCACCCCCAGTTTTGGTCACCATATTATAAAAAAAAGATGTAGAAACTCTGGAAAGAGTGCAGAAAAGAGCAACAAAGATGATTAAAGGCCTGGAGGCTAAAACATATGAAGAACGGTGGCAGGAATTGGGTAGGTCTAGTCTAGTAGAATAGAATAGAAATAGAATAGAATAACAGAGTTGGCAGGGACCTTGGAGGTCTTCTAGTCCAACCCCCTGCTTAGGCAGGAAACCCTATGCCATTTCAGACAAATGGTTATCCAATCTCTTCTTAACTCTTAAACTCTTCCAGGGTTGGAGTATTTACAACTTCTGGAGGCAAGTTGTTCCACTGATTAATTTGTATTTGTATTTTGTATTTGTTTATTTGTCAAGCATATATGATTATAAGCAAAGTATAAACAGTAAAACATGATTTTATTTATTTATTTATTGGTCGCATTTGTATGCCGCCCACTCCAGAGACTCTGGGCGGCTCACAACAATAAAAATTTACATGCAACAATAAATATAAAAAGCATTAAAAACAATGATTACTAAAACTTTAAAAAACATTAAAAGCAACAATTTAAAAACCCATACAATAATTCATTCATGGGGCCAAGAGTGCTCGATGTTATATTAAAAATTGTTCTGTCAGGAAACGTGAAAAGTGAAAAGAAGGACTAGGGTCGACATGATAGCAGTCTTCCAATATTTGAGGGGCTGCCAGAAAAAAGGGGGTCAACCTATTCTCAAAAGCACCTGAAGGCAGGACAAGAAGCAGCGGATGGAAACTCATCAAGGAGAGAAGAAACCTATTCTAGAACCAAGGAGAAACTTCCTGACAGTGAGAACAATTAATCAGCGGAACAACTTGCCTCCAGAAGTTGTGAATTCTCCAACACTGGAAGTATTTAAGAAGAGATTGGACAGCCATTTGTCTAAAATTGGTATAGGGTTTCCTGCCTGAACAGGGGGTTGGACTAGAAGACCTCCAAGGTCCCTTCCAACTCTGTTATTCTGTTACTGAACTGGCTGACTTGCCTAAGGCAGAGTCACATCTCAGATTTCCTGGCTCTCAGTCCAGCACTTAAACCAACTCGACCAACTGGCTCTGAAAGGATCACACAAGACTGCAGAAGCTAATAAAATAAATCCAAAATTGGCATCCCATCACTTGGGTCTACGTTCTCCCCCCTTTTTTTTGGCGCGCGATGAAAGAGAGAAAAACAAACCCAAATTATTACTTAGATTGTAATAATCCGGCTTCTTTTGCAGAGGCTTCTCAATATTGCTATTTCTACTAACCGCTTAAAGGAAGACATGCACAGCGCAGGGATTTCGTCTGTATTACGTACATTAAATTCATTTCATTCTGAGAACAAGGAACGTCCTGGCGTTATTTTGGAAAAGAAAACTTTCTCAACAGAAGCTTCGGAAGACTTCGGGGTGCTCTTCTATTATCAGCCAGGCTGATAATATTGAAAAATAAATATACAAACAAATGTACAAGAAGTATGAGGAAAGATGTAAAACTCCCTAGTGAAATCAAATCACGGATTGAGATTTGATAAAACCTGACTCAGGTTAACCTAAAATTTTATCCATTTTCAGAAAGAAAATCCATTCAGTCTCTCGTTATTCTGCATTTTGCAGAGTTATTGATGGGGAGGCCTTGCAGCTTTGTAAGATACCAAATTATATTATATATAGAAGTTGTGGGAGCTTCATCACTGGAAGCCTTCAAGAAGGGACTGGATTGCCATCTGTCAAAAATGGTGTAGGGTCTGCTTGGGTGGGGGGTTGGACTAGATGACCTACAAGGTCCCTTCCAACTCTGTTAATCTGTAATATAAATTGACGGCTCGCTGACCTTACCATGGTCCATACATATGGGTAAAAAAAAAATTGAGCAACTTCAGTGTTGGGTTTTTCACCTCCTAGAAAAAGCAACTGTTTGAAATATCTGGAGACTCATAAAAACTTTGTAACGTTGCTTTCACACACAGCTATTTTCTTTTCCCCCCTGTGGCCGAGCATGAAAAAAGACCAACAGACATTCCGCAGCTCTGCCAAATATTATATTTTGCACTGGGGAAAGACCGCAGGGAATTGATTCGATTCCGTGAAATCACCAAAATGCCAGAACAGTTGCAACAATCCCCAAATGTGGATGTGTGTGTGTGTGTATGTATATGTATATGTGTATAAAAGGGACGAGGTGGCTCAGTGGCTAAGACGCTGAGCTTGCTGATCGAAAGGTAGGCAGTTCAGCGGTTCGAATCCCAACCGCCGCGTAATGGAGTGAGCTCCCGTTACTTGTCCCAACTTCTGCCAACCTAGCAGTTCGAAAGCACGTAAAACATGCAAGTAGAAAAATAGGGACCACCTTTGGTGGGAAGGTAACAGTATTCCGTGCGCCTTCGGCGTTTAGTCATGCCGGCCACATGACCACGGACACGTCTTCGGACAGTGCTGGCTCTTCGGTTTTGAAACGGAGATGAGCACCGCCCCCTAGAGTCGGGAACAGCTAGCAAGCATGTGCGGGGGAACATTTACCTTTATATCTGTATGTATATATGTATATATATTTAAAGGTAGATAAGTACAAAAAGGAGGTCAGACCGAACGATCACCTGTCTGCAGGTATATATCCGAGGAAGTTTGATCAGGCTACACCAAGTGACAAAAGATGCAACTTGTTTTGATTATGGATCCAGAGATCTCAAGGCAATTGAGATGGAAGGAAAGCGAAGAGGGCGGAGCAGCAAGATGGATCGTCTCTCCTATGGTTGCAATGAATGCAACCGCAGGTATTCCTCAACTTACAACAGTCGAGTTGTTTAGTGAACCGTTCAAAATTACGACAGGGAAACACTAAAAAAAGTCATTTAGGACCTTTGTTTTCACACTTTCAACTGCTGAAGCACCCCTGGGGTCACGGGATAAAAATTTGGGCACTTGGCAACTGGCATGTACTTATGACGGTTGCAGTGTCCCAGGGTCACAGGAGCCCCTTTTGAGACCTTCCGACAAGCAAAGTCCATGGGGAAGCCAGATTCACTTAACAACCGGGTTGCTAACTTAACAACTGCAGTAGTTCGCTTAGCAACTGTGGCAAGAAAGGTTGTGAAATGGCACAAAGCTCACTTAACAATCTGTCTTGCTTAGCAACAGAAATTTTGGGCTAAATTGTGGTGGTTTAAGTCAAGGGCTACCTGCATTAGATTTGTTAGGGGACCAAGTTAATCCAGATTATTATGGGGTAAATTTATCAACTGGGTCACAAGGATTTGAAAATGGCTTGAGGGAACATAACCAGCCAGCCAGCCAGCCAGCCAGCCAGCCAGCCAGCCAGCCAGCCAAACAAACAAACAAACAAACAAACAAACAAACAAACAAACCATCACCAACCATGATTACCCAAAGGTGCTTTTTCAAGAGGCAACTGAACTTTCTTTGTTTTTTTTCTTTGAAGACGTTTCGCTTCTCCTCTAAGAGGTTTCTTCACTCAGAACTGAAGAAGCTTCTTAGATGAGAAGCAAAATGTCTTCAAAGGAAAAAAAACCCAAGAAAGTCCGGCTGCCTCTTGAAAAAAGCACCCTTGGGACAACCAGGACCTGGAGGACTGAGAATCTCCATAGACAACAGTGATCACATTAACCCTTGGAGAACATCGCAGAAGATCTGAACTGAAAAGGTGTGTGGAACACTGGTGTGATAGTGATTTCATAACACTACCTAGTTCCCCACCAAAATGCAAAAAAAAAGGGGGGGGGGGGTGGAGGGTAGATGGGGATCCTGAACCTCAGTAAATCCTGAATGTACTTGTATCCCTTGTTATGTTTTGAATAGCATTTCTTCCTAGTCTCCAGCTAATGGTTGAATAAGGTCAACTGATGCCGCAAGGATGTTGCTAAAAGTTCAATTGTTTCTATTTATATCTTACTATTTCTAGAAGAAGTTGCAAGTGTGGCTTCTACCAGCCCTTCTCAATGAATTGCATCAACCTGAACTTCTAGAAGTTCATCCAGGGCTTTGCTTCCTGAAGATGCTGGAATTGCAACCCGCGGGAAGAGGAGGAAAGCCGGCTGAGATGACCCTCTCTTCCAAATTTGTCCCACCATTTAAACATCTCAAGTTGTTCGGAATTCAATAGCCCCAAATTGCAAACCTTCAATACTGAGAATAACCACGTTACCATGAGAACAACGTCTTTTACCCTAGGAACTGATTTATCCAAATTCATGGTTAAATGTATCATGATAACCTTAACACAGAAATTCCAATTTTCTAGGTTCACATTGATGGCCTTGGCTTGACGGTCATTAGAGCTGAAGTGGTGCAGTGGTTAAATGCAGCCATTGCAGGCTGACTGCTAGTTCAACAGTTCAGCTGTTCAAATCTCACTAGGCTCAAGGTTGACTCAGCCTTCCATCCTTCCGAGGTGGGTAAAATGAGGACCCAGATTGTTGGGGGCAATATGCTGAACTCTGTAAACCGCTTAGAGAGTGCTGTAAAGCACTATGAAGCGGTATATAAGAAAAGTGCTATATAAGAGAAGTGCTATTAAAATATCGTGGCTTGCAGGGGTGGGTTCCAACTTACCTCGCTGCCAGTTCTCTCCCTCCCGCACCGCGTGGGCACGCCTTGTGGGCATGTGCACCGTGAAGCGCGCACACGCATGCACAGTAACAAAACAAAAAAACCCAAAGCCGAAAAAAGATGGCAACCGTATGCACAGTGCCAGAACTCGGCTTCTGCGCATGCTCAGAAGGAAAAAAAATTCAAAAAAAAATTCAAAAAATAATAATAAAAATAAAAAAAAGATGGTGGCGCCCACGGACTGGCACCGACCAATCTGATTTGGTGACATCATCATGACGTCACCAGCGGGTTGCTACCGGTTTGGGCGAACCGCTCCGAACCGCTCCGAACCCACCCCTGGTGGCTTGGTATATCATGTGAATGCTGCTTAGATGCAATACAGGAAGTCTTTAGTGCCCATTCAAAATTACAACAGCACTGAAAAAAGTGGCTTGTGACCATTTTTCACACTTATGACCATTCCTGCATTCCCATGGACACGTGATCAAAACTGAGACGCTCGGCAACTGTCTCATATTTATGACGGTTGCAGTGTCCTGGGGGGTGTCACATGATCCCGTTTTGCGACCTTCTGACAAACAAAGCCCATGAGGAAGCCAGATTCACTTAACAACCGTGTTACTGTAGTGATTCACTGAATAACTGTTGTAAAATGGGACAAAGATCACTTAACAAATGTTTCACTTGGCAACAGGAACTTTGGGTTCAATTGCGGTCGTAAGTCGAGGACTACGTGTATTCTTGCTCTTGTTATTATTCCTTCTCAATCGGCCTGGCGCTTTTCAGAGGCCCGGAGTCACCAAATTTCTGTCCGATGGGAGATTCTCAATTATAATTATTGGAATTATTTGCATGGTTTAAGATTCATGCTTGCCCCGACCGACACTCTAACAGCAATTCTTGTCTAATGGAGTTTGGATTTTTTTAAAAAAGGAAACTTCCAGTTGCTCTTAACTGAGAGAGGAATGTAACTGGGATGATCCCGGGGTCTCCCAGAGTGGAATCTAATCTGGCTGGATCACACCTTACGTAACCATGTTTATGCAAGACAGAAACAGGGACAACGATCAATTTTTTTGGACAAATGGTTTGACTTTGTAGCTTTTGCTTCTCACGCACGCACGGAGCAATTGTGGAAAAATATGTCCAGAGCGCAAAGCCCGGATAGCCAACAGGAAAGCGTACTTGATTAACAGGAAGGTATAATTTACACCCTAGAAAGTGATCCCTGCCAACGGATAACGGCGTGATTCATTCATCCAAGTTGAGTTCTTGGGGAAAAGCGGAATGGGTGGGTGGGTGGGAGGCACTAGATAGGGTACCCCAAATCACACACAGTGTCAAGCAATTAGCATTGTTTCGTCGGCTTCTTAATGGGTCCAATCTTCCCTCTGTGGCATACAGGTGATCCTCATCTCACAAGAGTTCGTTTAGCGACCGTTCGAAGTTACAACGGCACTGATTAAAGTGACTTTTGTCCATTTTTCACAGTTATGACGGTTGCAGCATCCCTATGGCCAGATGCTTTACATTTGGATGCTTGGCAGCTGGTTCATATTTATGACCGTTACAGGGTCCTGGGATCATGTGATCCCTTTTTGTGGCAAGCAAAGTCAATGGGGGGAAGCCAGATTCGCTTAGCGACCAGATGACTAATTTAACAACTGCAACCATTCGCTTAATAAATGTGGCAAAGGAAAGTCGTAAGATATGGCAAAAGCCGCTCTCGACAAACAACTCATTTTGCATCATACATTTTGGGCTCAATTGTGGTCGTAAGTCGAGGATTATCTGTAGGGGTGTGTTTTAATTCAGCTGGAACTGCCCCCCTGCCTGATAAACAGAGGAGGAACCAAATGCCAATATTAATGACTTCCATTAATAAATGCTGCACTTAATTGGATGAAGGGCCTAGACCCATGATGGTCAACCTATGGCACGTGTGCCACAGGTGGCACGCAGAGCCCTCTCTGTGGACATGTGAGCCATCGCCCCAGCTCAGCTCCGCCGCGCATGTGCACGTGCCTCCCGACGGCCAGCTTGTTTCCGGGTCTCTGCCGTGCATGCGCGGGGGGCGGGGCGCATGCGGGAGATGCGTGCAAATTCATGGGGGCATGCGCATGGGTTGTGCACGCATGCACGGAGTGCACACAGGGGGGTCGCAAGTGCATGCACGGGGGGCGGGGGGATTGTGCGCACATTGCATTATGGGTGTTTTTGGCACTCGGCGCCAAAAAGGTTAGCCATCACTCGCCTAGATATGAATATATATCTATAATACAGGTACTGTAGTCCTTGACTTATGACCACAACTGAGCCCAGAATTTCTGTTGCTAAGTGAGAAATTTGTGAAGTGAGTTTTGCTCCATTTTACGACTTTTCTGGCCACAGTTATTAAGTGAATCACTGCAGTTATTAAGATAGTAACACGGCTGTTAAGTGAACCTGGCTTAACCTTTGACTTTGCTTGTCAGAAGGTCGCCAAAGGGGGTCACGTGACCCCCGGACCCTGCAAGCGTCATAAATATGAGTCAGTTGTCAAAAGTCTGAATTTTGGTCACACGAGCGTGGGGATGCTGCAACGGTCGTAAGTGTGAAAAACGATCCTAAGTCAATTTTTTCAGTGCCCTTGAACCTTGGCAAATGATTCACATTTATGACGGTTGCAGTAACCAATGTCTCACATAGCAGCATAAATTTTGGGCTCAATTGTGGTCGTTAAGTCAAGGACTACCTGTAATTGATTTGGAAGGGAACCTCAGAGGTCTTCTAGCCCAACCCTTTGCTCAAGGCAGGAGCCTTAGACAGAATGACAGGGCTGGAAGGGAACCTCAGAGGTCTTCTAGCCCAACCCCCTTGCTCAAGGCAGGAGCCTTATACCCAGATTGAGGACTCAGATCGTTGGGGGCAATATGCTGGCTCTGTAAAACTGCTTCGAGAGGCTGCAAAGCGCAAAGTCAAAAGGCTGTGGCTATACAGAATAATCAGGTTGGAAGGGTACCTCGGAAGTCTTCTAATCCAACCCCCGGCTCGAGACAAGAGACCCCATCCCATCCCATTGTCCAGTCTACTTTGGACCCATCGGGGATCCCTCTGTGTGTGTGTGTATGTGTGTGTGCGTGTGAGAGAGAGAGAGAGAGAGAGTGGGGGGGGGGGTTCCCCGACCTTCCCCGGCAGGAGTGGGGGTTGCGGGCCCCCCAGCGGGCCCGCCTTACCTGCTTGCGGAGCGCCTCGAAGGCGGCGCTGATGGTGTGCACCCGGGTCCGCTCGCGGGCGTTGGCCAGAAGCCGCCGGGTCTGCTGCAGCGCTTTGATCTCCGAGGCGGCGCCGTTGCCGGCCGGGTCGCTCGGCCGCTTGCGGGGCGAGGTGGAGCCCTCGGGGCCGCCGCCGTTATACAAGAGCCGGGAAGGGACGGCGGCCAAGGGGCTCTCGGGGACCCCCGCAGACGGCGGCTCCTCGGGGAAGAGCGGCTCTTGGCAGCGCAGCGCCGCCGGGAAGGGCGCCTCCACCCCCGGCAGAGCCCCGGCTCCTCGCCCGCCTTCGGGGAAGCTCGGGGGTCGCGGGGAAGACGGGCGCACGTGCTCCGGGACCCCCGTCTGCCCCGCTCCGCCGCTTCCTCCGCCGCGCAAGCCCGGCCGGCTCCTGCGCTTGAGCTTCTGGATGCCGCGCAACTCCTTGAGGCAGAAGCGCTTCCAGCGCGTCTCCGCGTCCATCAGCTGCAAGTTCTTCATGCCGGGCGCCGGCTGGGCTGGCTGGCCTTGCTAAGGGCCGGCCTGGAGCTTTTCCCCGGACGCGGCGGCGGCGCCTTTGCGGAACAGCTGCTGCTGCCTGGCGCTTTTGCAAGCCCGGCTTCGCGCAAGCGGCGCGGACGGGCGGGGGAGGCTGTCAGCTGAAGTCCCGGCTGCTCTGGCTGCTGCCGCCGATGCCGCCGCCGCTGCTGCAGCGTTGGGGGGGCCGCCCAGCCCAGCCAGCCATCTGGGTTTGCTTAAGCCTCCGTTTGGCACAGGAGACCCCCGGGGGGAGGGGGGAGGGAGGGGGGCGCGATCTTCCTCTTCTTTGCGCAGCAGCTGGGTTGATCCCCCGCTCCCCCGCCCGTCTCCCCCCGCCCGCCCGCTCTTCCTTGGCGGGGCAGTCAGCCGCGCAGCCCCGACCCCGAGAAGGAAGAGAGCCTGGGGAGGGGAGGGGTCTTAGGTCCCCGCCGCTTGTCGTCTCCGAGGCTGTCCCGCAGGCGGCGACTTGGAAGGGGGCGTCTCTTCTCAGCCCCCTCCTGCTGAGACCATCTGTGCCCATCCTGAAAGGCGAAACGATCCCGAATGCAGAATGAGAGAGTGGGAAGGGACCTTGGAGGTCTTCTAGTCCAACCCCCTGCTCAGGAAGGAAACCCTATGCCATTTCAGATAAACGGCTGGCCAGTCTCTTCTTAAAAACCTCCAGTGATGGAGCACCCTCAACTTCTGGTGGCAAGTTGTGCCACTGGTTAATTGTTCTCACTGTCAGGAAATTTTTCCTTAGTTCCAAATTGCTTCTCTCCTTGGTTAGTTTCCATCCATTGTCTCTTGTCCTGCCTTCTGGTGCTTTGGAAAATAAGTTGACTTCCTCTTCTTTGTGGCAGCCCCTCAAATAATGGAACACTGCTATCATGTCACCCTTCTTCCTTCTTTCCATTAAACGAGACATACCCATACCCATATCCTGCAACCGTTCTTCATATGTTTTAGCCTCCAGTCTCCTAATCATCTTTGTTGCTCTTCTCTGCACTCTTTCTAGAGTCTCAGTGTCACTTTTTGTATTTTGGTGACCAAAACTGAACACAGTATTCCAAATGTATACACCAGTGCAGTATAAAAATAGGATTAATACTTCTTTTGATCTTGATGCTGTCCCTGTGTTAATGCAGCCTAGGATTGCATTGGCCTTTTTGGCAGCTGCAGCACACGGCTGGCTCACACGCTTAAGTATCCCAGATTCCCAGATACCTCGCACAGGCACTACTACTGACCCAGGTGCTACCTATCCTATACCTGTGCATTTGGTTGTTTTTTTTCTTGCCTAAGTGAAAAACCTTATTCTTCTCATCACTAAATTGCCTTTTGTTGGATAAGGCCCAGATCCTTCTGGATCGTCACTCTATCTTCTAAAGCAGGAGTGTCAAACTCGATTTCATTGAGGGCCGCATCAGGGTTGTGTTTGATCTTGGGGAGGGCAGGGTGTGTGTGACCAGCTGAACGTCATTCATGTGGGGGGGCACCTGTGGCGGCCCGAGCACTCTGCCAGCGAAAATGGGTCCCCGAGCTCCATTTTTGGCTGTGACAGCCTCCTGCAACCCTCTGCCAGCCAAAACGGAGCTCGGGAGGGCTGTGCGCCATCCTCCCGAGCTCCGTTTGGCAGAGGCACTGCGGGCCGGTTCTTGTTTCCTGGGCAGCCCCGTGGGCCAGATCTAAGCACCCCGTAGGCCGGATCCGGCCCGTGAGCCTTGAGTTTGACAGCCCTGTTCTAAAGGGTTGGCTATTCCCGCCATCTTGGTGTTGTTCCGCAAATTTGATGAGTTCCCTTTCTATCCCCTCATCTAAATGGTTAAATCCCCCCTCCCTCCTAGGGGTTTGCTAGATTTTCATCAGGAATGGAGAAGAATGAGGATAAATGGACAGCCATTGAAGCGCCAAGAGAGAATGTGGGAGGTGAAGCCAGACTGAGCGCTTGGAGATTATTTCTGTGTGGCAAGGGAAGGACCAGAAGACATTCCTCCACTCTCCTGCAGAATATAGTCGGGGAGCATTGTTTTTCATTCTTGAGGATCTCCTTTGCCAAAACGTTGGGGTGGGGCTGGAACAGTGAGTTGCTTGCTGGGACTCTTTGCAAGGTTCTTTGTGGATAATGTCACACGGATGCACTTCAAGCTGGACTCCAGGATCAGGGCAGGCTGCGGTGAGATCTTCTCGGTCACAGGATCTCCTGCTATTCTGGATCCTTTTCCGCTTGTTGATCTTGGAGAATTTGGGCAGCGGGCTTGGAAGGAGACAGACTTCCCTTGCCTCTCCTAACTAATGAGATCTTTGCAAGCCAACCGGTTCTTCTGAAGAGCTCTTCGTTTTCCATGTCATTTCCATAATGTCCACCATGGTGTCCCGCCAGTTTGGCTGGCAGATTAAGGTTTTCATAAAAAAAAAGATGTTGAGATTCTAGGAAAAAGTGCAGAGAAGAGCAACAAAGAGGATTAGGGGACTGGAGGCTAAAACCAGGAGCGGGTTCCTAATTTTTTTACTACCACTCTGTGGGCGTGGCTTATTTTGTGGGTGTGGCTTGCCAGCCATGTGACCGGGTGGGTGTGGGCCTCGGGAGCTTGGCAGAGGCTGGAGAAGTGGGGGGCATTGCCCCCCCGCAACGCAGCCCCCCACAGTGGGAGCAGCAAGACCGCGGCAGCGGTTCTTTTAGGAGGCTCCGTCCGGCCTGAATGCTTCTCCCCATTCGATGATCCTAGGCTCCTGCCGCCTGTTCCCCCCCCTCAGCAGCTCGAGAAGCCTCGAACGTGCGAAAATGCCTGGGATATCACCACGCATTCATGGCTTCTTGGACTGCTGAAGGGAGGGGAATGGAGATAGGTCCTGCCTCCCATTCTTTCAGCATCTCACATGCTCCCTCAGCCATCCTCCCCTGCTTGGACTCACTGTGGGATAGGAAGGCAGCGCATGCGCAGTGCCGGAAGCTTGGCTTCTGGGCATGCGCAGAATTAAAAAAAAATTTAAAAAAATTTTTTTTAATGGCGGCGCCCAGGCACCAGCAACTGACCGCACCGGTACCGTGACGTCACCAACAGGCCGCTACTGGTGCTATAGAGTGGACCGCACCGGTAGGAACCCACCACTGAAGAACGGTTGCAGGAACTGAGTAGGTCTAGTTTAATGAAAAGAAGGACCAGGGGAGACATGATAGCAGTCTTCCAATACTTGAGGGGTTGCCATAAAGAAGAAGGAGTCAAGCTATTCTCCAAAGCACCTGAGGTTAGAATAAGAAGCAATGGGTGGAAACTAAACAAGGAGAGAAGCAACTTAGAACTAAGGAGAAATTTCCTGACAGTCAGAACAATTAATCAGTGGAACAGCTTGCCTCCAGAAGTTATGAATTCTCCTTGCTGGAAGTTTTTGAGAAGAGATTGGACAACCATTTGTCTGAAATGGTATAGGGTCTCCTGCCTGAGCAGGGGGTTGGACTAGAAGACCTCCAAGGTCCCTTCCAACTCTGTTATTCTATTCTATTAACTTGTGTCAACCTTTGGCAGTCTATTTGTGGCCCTGAGTGGCCTCTGGGGATGGAGGAAGGGATGTGCCCAAGTTTTCAAGCCTGGTTTTAGCCTTGCAGAAGGTTCTCTTGATGGAAACCAACTTCTGGGATTCACAATAACCTCCCATTTAAGGTGTATCCCCTTTAAACTACCCCAAGCAGTTGACTGTTCAAGTCAGGAAGAATGGGATAAAATTCCATAACTCACATTTGGGATGAAATTTGGTGGTGTGATCTTGGGTCTTGAGGGGCTGCAACAGGGCACGAGGGTGGAGGGGCTGCCCATCCTTGGTGCATGATGTTCCTGAGACCACGGAATCCACGGATCGCCAATGGTGACCACATGATCCTGGGACACTGCAACTGTCATATATAGGAGCCAGTTGCCAAGCGGCTGAATTTTGATCACATGACCAGGGGGTGCAACAATGGTCATAAGTGTGAAAAATGGTCATTATTGGAAGACTGCCTGTATCATGACTATTTTATGTGAGTATGTGTATTTGTGTGCATGCATAGTCTTTCACAAGTTCCTTTAGAATATAAAAAAGGATGGGAAGGGAAGGGAGGAAGGAAAGGAAAGGAAAGGAAAAAAGGGAAAGGAAGGGAAGAGGAAAGGAAAGGAAAGGAAAGGAAAAAAGGGAAAGTACGGGAAGGGAAGGGAAGAGGAAAGGAAAGGAAAGAAGGTAAGGAAAAAGGGAAAGGACAGGAAGGGAAAGGAAGGGAGGAAGGAAAGGAAAGGAAAAAAGGGAAAGGAAAGGAAGGGAGGAAGGAAGGAAGGAAAGGAAAGGAAAAAAGGGAAAGGAAAAAAGGGAAGAAAAGGAAAGAGGAAAGGAAAGGAAAAAGAAGGGAAGGAAATAGGCCCAGTTGCTTCAAATTCTCTCCTTCCTTTCTTTTCTATGTACTCCATTAGATGCTTTCATTATCTGATCTCTATTCCATACATTAAAGTGACACCATGCGAAAATCTGTTTCCAATTTCCCCAAAGTTTTCTCCTCTGCCAAAAAAAAAAAACCCCTTCTTTTTTTCTTTTGCCCTAAGGAATCACAACATTTTCCTCCCCGTTCAACACCGCCCCCCCTCTTTCCGAGCAACCCCCTCCTCCAGATTCACGGAGTTCTTGTTCTTATCTGGCTTATCAGCTGGATGAGGAGGGAACGTGTGGAAGAACCTGGCCTTCCTTGCATTGTGCAGGCTGCTCCTTCGGTAGCTTCCTCACTTCAGTTAAATTCCCAGGTTTTTGGGGGGAGGGGGGGAGTAATAATAACATCTACTTTTTTGGGGAGATTGGGAAGCAGGACCAACAAGCTTCGGGGGAGCTGGGAGGATCCATAGCACGAGAAGGAAAACACACACATGCACCAGCTTTTGGCATTCCTTCAGAAGCCATGAAGTTAGCAGGAATTTGGGAGAAATGATCAATCTGTCATTGGCCTGTGATTATAAGATTGCAAATGTAAGGTGGGCCACTGTGGCTTAGTTGCCTTTTAAAAAAATTCCCTAGTATCTGTGCAGAGTTTCTTACTGGCACGTTCCGTACCATAGTTCTTGACTTGCAACAGTTTTGTTTAGTGACTCTTTGAAGTTACGACAGCACTGATAAAAAGGGACATTTTTCACACTTACGGCTGTTGTAGCATCCCCAGGATCACGTGATCAAAATTCAGAGGCTTGGCCACTGGCATGTACTTATGACGGTTGCAGCGTCCCGGGGTCACGTGATCCCCTTTTGCGACCTTCTGACAAGCCAAGTCAATGGGGGAAGCCGGATTCGCTTAACAACCATGTTGTTAACAACTGCAGTGATTCGCTTAACAACTGTGGAAGAAAGGTTGTAAAACGGGGCAAAACTCACTTGACAGCTCTCTTATGGTCACCTAAGTAGTGCATAGCACAGTCCAAGAAGGCTTCACACCCATTTGCACTATTCAAGTGACCTGGAGGGCATAAATAAACCTCCAAGTGGCCTTAAGAACTCTCAGAGAGAGTACTAATGACCAGATGACTGCAAGGAATATTAATCCTCCACCCTTCAGTCAGAACTGAAGGAATCTTCTTGGATGAGAAGCGAAACCTCTTCAAGGAAAAACAAAGAAAGTCCAGTTGCCGCTTGAAAAAACACCTTTGGGACAAACATGACCTGGATGACGGAGAATCTGCATAGATGTTATTGGTGACTCTTGGCTTTTATTGCTAGAAACTATGCCATGAATTAAAGGCAGCAAATCTTAACCATCGCCAAGGAGGAAACTGATATTAGAGAGAGGTGAGCTAATGGGGATCTGACTAAACTCCCCATTTTTGTACTTTTAGAGAGTGCAAAATTTGTTCATTTTTCAAAATTCCTTCTCGGACACACTTGTGTTTTTCCCTTTTGACCAAAAATCTCATCTTTTCCTTCTCCGACAGTTTCATTAGCCCTGCCTTCTCAGCCTCAGCTCTTCCTTGTGTACGATGCAATCTGGAAATTATTCGAAACCGATCCCGTGTGCCTTGTCTTAAAATTAAAAGCCCTAGAAAGTAAAGAGATCAGACATTCAGCGTGACATATTTTATTTCTGCTCTTTTGCGAAGATTTCAGAATGCTCCGCATTGCCAATCATTTAATGCAAGCCCATGAAAAGATGTGCTTAGGGAACACAAATTCTTTCCAGACACTCAGAAAAAGAGGCATTTTATAGTTTTGCAGTGTTATTATACATCAGTCTGAGAAATGCAAACACAACGTTAAAGAAGAATTCAGAGGGAGAGAGAGACGCACATTGTACCCTTTAGTTTACACTTAAAACTCTTTGTTCATTTCTGGTCAGACTCTGAAGGTCTCAAACTTGGAGGCTGTAGGCCACTGGTGGTCATTTTACAAAGTCATTTTTTGTTGTCTGTAGCCATCATATGGACACATGGAATGACAATAACAGAATAACAGAGCTGGAAGGGACCTTGGAGGTCTTCTAGTCCAACCTTCCTAGGCAGGAAACCCTATACCATTTCAGACAAATCGTTGTCCAATCTCTTCTTAAAAACTTCCAGTGTTGGAGCATTCACAACTTCTGGTGGCAAGCTGTTCCACTGGTTAATTGTCCTCACTGTCAGGAATTTCCTCCTTAGTTGCTTCTCTCCTTGATGAGTTTCCACCCATTGCTTCTTGTCCTGCCTTCAGGTGCTTTGGAGAATAGCTTGACTCCCTCTTCTTTGTTCACAATTACCTTCCAAATGTAACTTATATATGGATATTGTGATGTACAAATACACGCAATGAAAACCATATCTGAAAGAGGAACCATTTCATTCTTGCAAGAGCAATTGTACAGTAGTATTATGGAGAGGCAACCTTTAAAAAATTGGCAGCTGAAGGTATGAATAATTTCTCAGCCTCGGGGCCTGCAATGCCATGATTTTTATGTTCCATAAAAACTTTATTTCAAAAAAACCCTGAGCAGATTGAACATATAAAGAATCAGAGAAAACCTTGTTTGTTATGAACGAAAACCAAAGTTTTCCTGCATTAGGAAGAGCCCTGTAATCTCACTTTAACGCTCATAAAAAAAAACCATACAGGAAATATTGCTAGAAAATGGAAAAGGAACGGTTGATATGCTATTTGAAACTTGGCAAGGGGGAAGGTGAGATAAGGGGTGCAATCTTTTTCCTCCCTCCATTTTCAACCTTTTCTTGAAGCCTTTTGTGAACATTTATTTATTTAGCGTATGGCAAATGCATGGACTTATAGTGGTTCAAATGTTAATGTCCAGTCCACCCAGCCATTCAAAGACAGGGTGGTCTATGTTGAAAAAATCAGGCATTGGGCCGGTGTAAGCTCTTGATGGACATTCGGACACAATGTGGTGGATATTTTGTCGAGGAGTTAAGGTTAGGGTTAGGGTTAAAGTTAGTCACACTGAGGTGTAGAGAAAAGACCCCACTTAAGCAATGAGCCCTGGCAGACACCATGTTGGGTACGGATCCTGTTCAGAGTTGACCAATGTTGGCGAGGAAGGTCAAAACCTGGCACCTTTTGTGTAGGGTCATCTATGTAACTGCCTGTATCTGGGCGTTCAGCAGCCCATTTGGCTTTCCACTGTGTAGACGTGTTGACGTGTAGAACCTCAGCCTCTACTCTCAGAAGATCAGCACCAGCGGTGGGTTGCTCCTGGTTCGGCCTGGTTTGGTGAACCTGTAGTGGCAGTGGTGGGAGGCACCTCCCACCCGCCTGGGACGCTTCTGCGCATGCGCGGAAGCTTCTGCACATGCGCAGAAGCATCACGCGTACAAGCACACACGCGAACCTGTAGCAACGGGTTTTGGAACCCACTACTGATCAGCACTAGGGTTGGTCTACTCCACAGCTGAATACTGCGTCCCTGTTTGGCTTAATAGCTGCCACACCAGCAAGATCGATGCTAGACTAAATGATACAATGAGGACCTTAAGCGGTTGCATAAAATCTACTCCTACTTGCTGGCTGCCGGTTTTGACGCCAGCCCCACCGAGGGCAGGAAGCCTTAGCGAAGGAGCACAAGAAAATTATGAGAAACCCACTTCTTCCTGTGCACGCTGACCTTCCTCATCTATCCATTGGCAGGCTTAAATCCAGGAAGCCCCCTCCGACACTCGCCCAACAGCTGCCGAACAACTTTTGTGAACAAAGACAGCTCCATTGATCCATATCAATGTGGAACAATTAACCAGTGGAACTGCTTGCCTCCAGACGTTTTGGGTGCTTCACAGGGGTGGGTTCCTCTTACCTTCTCCTACCGGTGCGCATCGCGACATTGTTCTCCTCTCGCACGATTTCGACTATCTGCTCATGTGCAGAAGGACAATTTCACTTCCGTGCATGCGCAGAGAGCCAAAAACCGCAAAAAATTTTTTTTAAAAAAGATGGCAGCGCGCATGGATCGGCAAAGAAAGCACCAGAGCTGTTGCGCAATCGGTGGGCCCCTACCAGAATGGTGGAGTGGGCCGCACCTGTAGGAACCCACCACTGGTGCTTCATCACTGGAGGTTTTTAAGAAAAGACTGGGCAGCTACCTGTCTGAAATGGTTTAGGGCAGTGATGGCGAACCTATGGCACGGGTGCCACAGGTGGCACGCGGAGCCATATCTGAGGGCATGTGAGGCGTTGCCTTATGTCAGCTCCAGCGTGCATGTGCATGCTAGTCAGCTGATTTTTGGACTTCTTTTCAGCTTTTTTCGCTCTCCCCAGGCTTCAGGAAAGGCAAAAAATGGCTGAAGGCTTCAGTGAGACCTGTGCGCATGCATGGGGGGGCAGTGTGGGGGGTTGTGCGCATGCACGGGGAGGGCATTGCATTATGGATGTGGGCACACACGTGCATACTATCGTGCGTGCACACACCCTTTTGGTACCCGAGCCAAAAAAGGTTCGCCATCACTGGTGTAGGGTCTCCTGCTTGAGCAGGGGGTTGGACTAGAAGACCTCCAAGGTCCCTTCCAGCTCTATTCTGATTGATTGATTGATTGATTGATTGAATATCCAGAAGAAACACAGTGTCCTAGTTAGATAGGTATGCTCCAGACAACACTGCACAAAAGAGCTGGGGAATGTTAGCACACAGCAACTGGAGAACAACTCAGCAGGTGACACCATTAGATTGACCTTGTCTGGAATTGAAGTCTCAGGCATGGCTACTATTTGTGTGGAATTCCTTTAGGGAAGTCTGTAGGTTGAGCTGTGAAGTCGAAAAAAAAACCCCATCCTGGAAGAAAACCGTGTTAAACTAGACCGCTCCTGCTGAACTTGGAAACCATCTGGAGATGCCATCAAGGCACCAGACATGAAGCTCGTCTCGAGGGAAACGTGACGATTGAACGGAAGAAGAATCCAAGGAGTTTGCTGATGGTTTTGATGGGAAGAGTGACTCGTTCCAAAACCGGGTGTCTTCTGGTTTCTCCTACCGAAACGATGCCTATACAATTTGTCATCCAATGGAGGTGGGCGTGAGTCATTCCTGTGGGGTTATGGAAAGGAGATCCTTCGTAGAATTGCTAGAGAAACACAAGGAATGCTCTTCAACCTCTTTTGGGGTTCTGTTGCAAAGGAGAACTTCTCCTGCTGGTTTCGGGGCAGAGGTGCCAGGAAACCCATTTCTCCTGGAAAAAAGCTGCCCCAATTAAAAACAGCAAAGCCATCTCTGCCATGGTAACACAATGTCCCATGGGTAGGACATTGTGCCAGGTTAATGTGAAACTGATGTGCCAATCGCGATAAGGAAAAAGGATTGAATGATTGATTTGATTGATTATTTTATACATTGTTATATTGTATTTTAATTTTGTTTTTAAATGTTTTTATATTGATGTTATTTGTATTGTTGTTAGCCGCTCAGAGTCCCTGATGAGTTGAGCGGCATATAAATACAAGTAATAAATAAATAAATAAATAAATAAATAAATAAATAAATAAATAAATAAATAAATAAATAAATAAATAAATAAATAAATAAATAAATAAATAAATAAATAAAAAGAAATAGCAGTTAATCCAACTTGAAATTTACCACAATGGAGCCTCTAATTTCTGTTGTTAGGTGAGACATTGGTTAAGGGGTTTTTTTTTGCCCCCTTTTACGGCATGCCTTGCCACCGTTGTTAAGTGAACCACTGCCGCTGATCAGTTAGCAACACGGTTGTTAAGCGAATCCGGGTTCCCCCTTGACGTGGCTTGTCAGAAGGTCGCAAAAGGGGATCACGTGACCCCAGGACATGGCAACCGTCATAAGTCCATGCCAGTGGCCAAGCCTCTGAATTTTGATCACATGATTCTACAAAGGTCCTAAGTGCGAAAAACGGTCCCAAGTCCCTTTTGCCAGTGCCATTGAAACTTTGAACAGTTAGTAAATGAACTGTTGTGAATCAAGGACTGCCCGTATCTCCTTGAAGACAGCTGTGCAGGGTGAAACGAGGGTGAAATCAGACAAAAAAATATTTGTTTTCTCCTGCCTTTCGTAGGTGTGCCCAACTCTTCTGCTGGTGTGTCACCCTTCCCGAACCTGACCTGCAGGAACATTTGACCTTAACAATGATGGAAGCAGCAGAAGAATTCCAGACTGTCAGCAAAGGGCCTGATTTATGACTTTGCTCCAAGGGCCAGACGTTAGCGTTCAGTGACATCAGAGCTCTACCCAGGGCGACCAGTACCAGCAAACCCTGGGAGAGGCACATTGTTGCAAATTTTGCCCAACCTAGAACTAAGGAGAAATTTCCTGACAGCAGGAACAATTAATCAGTGGGACAGTTTGCCTCCAGAAGTTGTAAATACTCCAACCCTGGAAGTTTTTAAGAAGATGTTGGATAACCATTTGTCTGAAGTGGTGCAGGGTTTCCTGCCTAAGCAGGGGGTTGGACTAGAAGACCTCCAAGGTCCCTTCCAACTCTGTTATTCTATTCTAATGGTTTGCCTCTGGAAGTTGTGGGTGCTCCATCACTGGAGGTTTTCAAAAAGAGATCGGGCAGCTATTTGTCTGGGATGCTATAGGCTCTCCTGCTTGAGCAGGGGGTTGGACTAGAAGACCTTCAAGGTCCCTTCCAACTGTTATTCCATTATTCTGTTGTCTCCAGAAGTTGTGGGTGCTCCAATACTGGAGGTTTTCAAAAAGAGATCGGGCAGCCATTTGTCTGGGATGCAATGGGGTCTCCTGCTTGAGCAGGGGGTTGGACTAGAAGACCTCCAAGCTCCCTCCCCACTCTATGATTCTGTCACTTTGTGTTGCCAGAGCTGCAAAGCATTTAAGGAAGGGCCCTCAGGAAGTGGGACCCTCTACCCTTTTCCTCGATGGTCTTGCCTTGAGGCCGCAGAGCTCCGGTTTTTTTCAGCCCTCACTTTTCCTTCAAGAAGACAAAAATGACAACAACCCACCAAGTTGAAACACAAGTCGCGGAAAGGGCTGAAGGCAACCCCGTTGCTTCCAGGCGTTTTGCCAGGGATTGAGTGACAGGCTGCTTCCTTTCCCTGCAACATTCCACTGGCTCCCTCCTTGCCCTGACTGACGCCAGCTTCTCAGCTCAACCCCAAAGCAAACATCGGCAATTGGCACGCCTGCCTTGTTTTTCTCAGCTTCCACATTCATGGTGCCTTAAAATGTTCGGTTCAATTAATTGGTCTCTCTCTCTCTCTCTCTCTCTGTGTTCGTATAGGGTTGTGCGAACAGGAATGAAAGAAAGCTACTTTTCCATAGACAAACTCTGCTCCCTCCGACTCTTTCTAAGCAAACACTTTAATAAGAGAATGACAGAGTTGGAAGGGACCTTGGAGGTCTTCTAGTCCACCCCCTGCTCAAGCAGGAGACTCTGCACCATTTTGGAGATGTCCAATCTCTTCTTAAAAACTTCCAGTGTTGGAGCACCCACAATTTCTGGAGGCAAGCTGTTCCACGGATTAATTGTTCTAACTGTTAGGAAATTTCTCCTTAGTTCTAAGTTGCTTCTCTCCTTGTTTAGTTTCCACCCATTGCTTCTTGTTCTACCCTCAGGTGCTTTGGAGAATAGCTTGACTCCCTCTTCTTTGTGGCAACCCCTGAGATATTGGAAGGCTGCTATCATGTCACCCCTGGTCCTTCTTTTCATTAAAGTAGACATACCCAGTTCCTGCAACCGTTCTTCATATGTTTTAGCCTCCAGTCCCCTAATCATCTTTGTTGCTCTTCTCTGCACTCTTTCTAGAGTCTCCACATCCTTTTTTAAAAATCTTTTGAAAAATCCATTCCAAATTCTTGTGGCCACCCGTGTACTATTTTCTGCTTAAAAGGTCTAATTCCTTCTTTCGAAGGAGAATGGTTCCTCTCTGAACAACTGATCGATTGAAAACGATCAATCTGTCCACTTGAACCCCCTATGAATTCCATGCTTTTATCTTTTCTGATAGCTTCACTTTGCTCTCCCCACCCCTCTCTCTTCTGTCTGTAAATGTCTACACAAAGATGGGCCGTCGGTTCAAAAGAGGTTTGTTTGTGATGGGTAGACCTGTTGAGGGTCCCCCCTCCCCATTCTGGAAAGAATGACCGTCTGTGGAGGACACCGTGTCCTTGCCTGCCCAAAGGCCAGTCCTGGCTCCAGCCTGGCGTGGTTGAAGGAACATCATGGCATTGGGAAGTCAGCCAAGAAGGAGGGAAACATCTGTTAAGATGATACCAGGCGGGAGAATCACCTCCAGGAGCTTCCCAGGTCAAATTATAAGGAGACCATCAAAGCTTTCATCGCTTCCCACCTGCCTGTTGTGCAGAGAAGGGACACGAGGAGTAAAATAATATAGGCATGACCGCTAAAAGCAAGGTTATGTTGCTTGGTGTTTGCTGCTCAGCAGTGGATAAAGACATTATTTTCAGGGGCAGATCATGCAATGGTAGATGTCACCTTTGTTGGAAGATTAAGCTTTGGAGAGATGCCACCGTTGTAGGGGTTTGGGGTCCTTGCGGCCCACATCAACACTTCCATCTTGGACAAATGTTTGTGGGGAAAGAGAAAAAAGTAGAGACAAGTGGCTTTACTCATAGATATTTCTCCTCCTTCTCCTTCTCCTTCTCCTTCTCCTTCTCCATCTCCATCTCCATCTCCATCTCCATCTCCATCTCCATCTCCTTCCTCTTCCTCTTCCTCTTTCTCTTCCTCTTCCTCTTCCTCTTCCTCTTCCTCTTCCTCTTCCTCTTCCTCTTCCTCTTCCCTTTCTTTCTCCTCCTCCTCCTCCTCCTCCTCCTCCTCCTCCTCCTCCTCCTCCTCCTCCTTTCCCTACTCTTTCTCTTTCTTTCTCCTTCCCCTTACCTTTTTTCCTTTCTCTTCCCCTTCCCCTTCCCCTTTCTTCTTCTTCCTCCTCCTCCTCTTCCTCTCCTTCCCCTTCTCTTTCTTTCTCCTCCTTCTCCCTTCCCCTTCCTGCTTCCTGCTTCCTTCCCCTTCCTTTTTCTTTTTTCTTCCCCTTCCCTTTTTCCTTTCTTCTTCTTCTTCTTCTTCTTCTTCTTCTTCTTCTTCTTCTTCTTCTTCTTCTTCTTCTTCTTCTTCTTCTTCTTCTTCTTCTTCTTCTTCCTCCTCCTCCTCCCCTTCCCCCTCCCCCTTCTTCTCTTTCTCTTTCTCTTTCTCCTTCTCAATTCACAATGACTCTGGGCAGTTATATAAATAAATTAACTGGCTGAAGAGCAGAAGAAGCAGGGACAATTTCGAATTTCACTAGCAGCATGGTTCAGCATGGTTACATCTCCAGTTCAAATCTCAGCATCCGCCCAGGGAATCTTTCAGATCAATCAGTGGCCGTATGGATTTTAGGGCTTGAACCTGTTATTTCCTTGTAACCCAGCATACATGCAATGACTCCCTACTTCCCATCCATCTTGAGCTGCCTTGCAAATACGTCCTTTGCAGCTGGTCTCACTTCCTGCGACAGTATTGTGTTTGCATTTTTTAAAATGTCTTGCGCTCGAATTAAAGACATCTGGGTCCTTTTTCTTTAATTCCTCTTCTGTTGACCTGATCTTACTCTCTCTCCAACATCCAACATTACAGGTAGTCCTTGACTTACAACATTTCGTTTAGTGACCGTTTGCAGCTACAACGGCACTGAAAGAAAGAGACGTATGACCGTTTTTTACACTTACGACCGTTGCAGAATCCCTAGGCTCACCTGATCAAAATCCACACAGTTGGCAACCAACTCACATTTATGACAGCTGCAGGGTCACGTGATCCCCTTTTGCGACCTTCTGACGAACAAAGTCAATGGGGAAGCCAGATTCACTTAACAACCGTGTGACTTAACTTCACAACTGCAGTTGATTCACTTAACAAATATGTCCGGAAAGGTCATAAAATTGGACAAAACTCACTTAATAGATGCCTTGCTTAGTAACAGAGATTTTGGGCTCCATTGTGTGTCATAAGTTGAGGACTCCCTGTACACAGTTAATAAGGATAAATGACAATTTCCCAGGATAGGTAGTTAATTATTGGGCTGAGATTATGGGCTGTTTTACGGGTGAGGAGGTCACGATCCCAGAATATCATGTCTGAATCCTCTCTACGCTTTCTATCTGGATTTAAATGTCAGCAATAAGAGAAAGACGAATATCGTCTTGAATATCAAAGAGCCCAAAAGTCATGAGCAGCTCGTAGCTTCTGTGGGAAAGAGAACAGCTTCAGTTGAATTTTATTTTATTTTTCTACTGCCTTTTGTAGAATGCTTACAAATTGATTTCGTATCGTACATTTTCTTCAGCAATGGTACAGTAGTTGTAGAAAGCCACAACCCTTGGGTGGAATCCAAATATTATGCTCCTTGGAAATCTGGAGGATATGGGGAGTCCTCAACGTACGACCAACATTGGGACCAGTACTTCCATAGCTAAGTGAGGCGGTTGTTAAGTGAATCACACCGAATTTCACAACCTTTTTTTTGCCGTGGCTGTTAAGGCAAATCCAGCTTTTCCCATCGACGTTGCTGGTTGGAAACCAGCTGGGAATTTCAAAAATGGAGATAGTGTGACACCCTCCCCCCCCAGGATGTGGCAACTGTCATAAATAGGTGCCACTTGTATAAAGTGTCCAGATTTTGATTTAGGATGGCAACTGAATAAAGATACCCTTGGGGGAAAAAGTGGAAAAAGTGTTTACACCAGCTATCAATTTAATCGAATAACAGAGTTGGAAGGGACCTTGGAGGTCTTCTAGTCCAACCCTGTGCTTAAGCAGGAGACCCTATATTATTCCGCATAAATGCTTGTTCTGTCTCTTCTTGAAAACTTCCAATGATGGAGCATTCACAACTTCTGGTGGCAAGCCGTTCCACTGGTTAATTGTTCTCACTGTCAGGAAATTTCTCCTTAGTTCCAAGTTGCTTCTCTCCTTGATTAGTTTCCATCCGTTGCTTCTTGTCCTACCCTCAGGTGCTTTGGAGAATAGGTTGACCCCCTCTTCTTTGGGGCAGCCCCTCAGATATTGGAAGACCCTCCTAGTCCTTCTCTTCTCTTCACTAGACTAGACGTACCTAGTTCCTGCAATCGTTCATCATATAATTTACCGGATTTCCAAGCAGCTTGCAAAAAAAAAAAAAACAACCCCAAAATATTACTTGAATCTTCTCCACTGTGAATTGGAATACTTTCCCCTAGTCGTTTTGGGCCATAAATCCTTGGAAAATATATTTGGAAAGCTGTTCTCCAGGTCAAAGAATGATGGATTGTCAATTATAGCAAGTCAGACTCCAGTTGAGTGTTAGAAAACATTTCCAAAAAATAAGAGCAATTCAGTGGTGGATTGTTTAGCTTGAGAAGGGATGAGTTCCTTCCTCCCACCCTGGATGTGTTCAAGGATAACTTTAATTTGAATTCTTGCCTTGAGCAGAATGTTTAGTCTTGATGGACTAAGTGAGTCCTCCGAATGATGGTTCTAGGAGTTTATAGGAGGTTGTTTATAGGAGGTTTCCCTATCTTGCCTGGTCATTTCAGGGACATTGACTCTTCAGTACTGCATGACCTACTGACCACAAGGACTGTGGGACATAAATAAGCTAGGATTTTCTTGGTGCCCCATCTTAATTTAGAGAGCCAGTTTAGGTTAGGAAGCAGGAGACCAAGAGTTCTAGTCCTTCTATAATTCTATAATTCTTAGGCCCAAACAGGGGTGGATTCTGACTTACCTTGCTGCCAGTTTGCTTCCTCATGCGCTGTGCGGGCGCGCCCCTCAAATATTGCAACATTGCTGTTTCACCCCTAGTCCTTCTTTTCATTAAACCAGACATACCCAATTTACTTGAAGTTTAAGGACTTTGTTTATTGCGTGCATCCTGCAAGGTCATCTAGCAGAGTTCTCCATTTGTCTGTCATTGTGTAAAAAAGAGGAGCAGAGAAGTCATAGCATCTATTAATTGGACAAAAGAGACTTTGCTGTGAAACTTTATTTTATTTATTTATTTATTTATTTATTTATTAGTTTGTCAAACATGTACAAGATAGCAGGTATAAATAGGAACATGGACATGAACGAAGGAAATGAATACAAATAAATGGGGACAGTAGGACAGGGACGGTAGGCACATTGGTGCACTTATGCACGCTCCCTTTATGGACCTCTTAGGAATGGGGTGAGGTCCATGGTAGACAGTTTGAGGATGAAGCTGTGAGGGTTTGAGGATGTAATAACAGAGTCGGGTAGAGCATTCCAGGCATTGACCACTCTGTTGCTGAAGTCGTATTTTCTGCAATCGAGTTTGGAATGGTTTACCTTGAGTTTATATCAATTGTTTGCCCGTGTATTATTGAGGTTGAAGCTGAAGAAGTCGTTGACAGGTAAGATGTTGTAGCAGACAATGTTGTGTACTATGCTTACATCAGACCACAGGTGGCACAGTTCCAGATTGTCCAAGCCCAAAATTTCAAGCCTGGTGGCATAAGGGATTCTATTGTGAGCAGAGGAGTGGAGTACTCTTCCTGTGAAATACCTCTGGATCAGCTCAATCGTATTAATGTCCGATATACAGTGTGGATTCCAGGCAGACGAGCCGTATTCGAGAATTGGTCTGGCAAAGGTTTTGTATGCCCTAGTTAGCAGTGCAATGTTACCGGAGAAGAAGCTTCGCAAAATTAGGTTAACAATTCTTAATGCCTTTTTGGGAATGCTGTTACAGTGAGCTCTGGGGCTTAGATCATTTGAGATCTAACTCTGCTGGCCTAGCCTGGGGGAGGCTGTTGAGAATAGAATAACAGAATGACAAAAGACCTTGGAGGTCTTCTAGTCCAACCCACTGCTCAAGCAGTAAACCCATATACCATTTCAGACAAATGGTTGTCCAATCCCTTCTTAAAGACCACCAGCGTTGGAGCATTCGCAACTTCTGAAGGCCAGCTGTTCCACTGATTAACTGTTTTCACAATTAGGAAATTTCTCCTTTGTTCTTGGTGATCCTCAAATCTCGCCAGAAAACCTTGAGGGGCCTGTCCAGGCAGTCACTAAGATTCAACAGTGGCTCAAAGGGACAAACATTTATTTATTTGTACAGTTTTGACTATTAGCCTACCCTCTGCTTGTATCCCAAAGTCTTAGGATCAGCAATGACATCCAACTTTGGGCATGCATTTGAGGCATATATACTCTGTAAAAAACAATCCAGCGGCCCCACCGATCTTTCCTTGCTTGTGGGAGACGATTTTGTGCCTCAGTGGTCAAGAATAAGGTGACTTCTTTCCTGCTTAGCCATCTGTCAAGGCAGCATGAATGGGCATAATTAAGTTGGAGAGAGAGAGAGAGGGAGGGAAGGAGGGAAGGAGGGAGGGAGGGAGAGAGAGAGAGAGAGAGAGGGAGAGAAAAAAGAGAAAGATTAAAAATATTATATTAAATTAATATATTAATTTAAATAAATATATATTAAAAACTCAAACAATTGATCAACCAGGATTGGCTGACAAATTCTTTTTGTTAGTAAGACTTTCTGGAATTTCTTTTAGGCACTACAGTACAGTAGAACAGAAGAATAATCTGGTTTATTTTAAGCCCATTCTGTGGTGCCATCTAGTGTTCTATCTAATAGCCTGAACAGTTACCGTTTACTAAACAGATTCACAAAATTGTTTTGGAACTCTATTTTAATGTGAATTTTCTTGGTATCTCTGTATCAAATTTGATGTGGGGAGATATTTAAAACTACAATCCAGCTAAATCTAAACAAAAAGTCCTAATTGTTATTTTGAGGGATCGATCGATTGATTTTGTGCCATCAAATCATTTTCCACTCCTGATAATCACATAGATCAGAGGTCTTCAAACTTGGCAACTTTAAGACTTGTGGACTTCAACAGCTGGCTGGAGAGTTCTGGGAGCTGAAGTCCACAAGTCTTAAAGTTGCCAAGTTTGGGGACCCTTGACATAGATTTTCTGCAGGACGATCTATCTTTAGTGATGGTCCTTCTTCTTGAAAGTTCCTCAATGGAGATGTGTACTCTTTTTTCACACTTAATGACCATTCCGACATCCTGATCCAAATTCAGATGCTTGGCAACTGACTCGTATTTATGATGGGGTCACGTGATCCCCTTTTGCGACCTTCTGGTGAGCAATGTCACCGGGCAAGCCGGATTCGCTTAACAACCACGTGGCTGACTTAACGACTGCAGTGATTCCCTTAACAACTGTGCTCATAAAATGGGGCAAAACTCACTTAATAAATGTCTCACTTAACAACAGAAATTTTGGGCTCAATTGTGGCCATAAGTTGAGGACTACCTACAGTAATATATAATTTATGGACAACTTTTACTCTGAATTCACACTTTTGAAAGCGTGATAAATAACTCCTGTTTTTATTCTCTTTCCTTGAGAATTGGGACAAAGCCCCATTCATCCGTAGACTAAATTCACAAGCTATTATCAAGAGAGACGTTTCTCCAACTGACAGATTGATTCTTAGGGATTTATTTCTAGTGGTTTTTTTTAAAAGAGGCAAAACAACTCTTTTCTGACCACACCATCATTTTGTCTCACGGGTGCGATTATGCTTAAGTTGTGCAGAGATTTTATTCCTTTTCAAAGTTCCACAAAATTCAGGCGTCTTTAGCGAAGTAAGACACCAACTCTGGAAAAACAATGGTAGAACATTTAAAGCGGGATGGAGAGAGGTGTTTTTGTCTTTATTTTCTAAGCACTATGGCATGATTTAGTGGTGTTTTAAAAGAAATTGGTGTGCGTGTGTGTGTATGTGTGTGTGTGTATCAGTGGTGGGTTCCTACCAGTGTGGTCCACTCTATAGCACCGGTAGCGGCCCACTGGTGACGTCACAGTACCGGTGCGGTCGGTTGCCGGTGCCTGGGCGCTGCCATTTTTAATTTTTTTTTTTATATTTCTAAAAAAAATCTCTTCTGCGCATGCCCAGAAGCCGAGTTTCCGGCACTGTGCATGCGCTGCCTTCCTACCCCACAGTGAGTCCAAGCAGGGGAGGATGGCTGAGGGAGCGTGTGAGACGCTGAAAGAACGGGCGGCAGGACCTATCTCATTTCCCCTCCCTTCAGCAGTCCGAGAAGCCACGAACGCGCGGTGATGATCCCAGGCATTTTCACACGTTCGAGGCTTCTTGAGCTGCTGAGGGGAGGGGGAATGGGCGGCAGGACCTATCTCAGTTCCCCTCCCTTCAGCAGTCCGAGAAGCCACGCCCAGCCAGTCACATGGCCAGCAAGCCACGCCCACACAGTCACATGGCTGACAAGCCACACCCACAAAATAAGCCATGCCCACAGAGTGGTAGTAAAAAAATTAGGAACCCGCCCCTGGTGTGTATGTGTTCACATGTGTGCAATCCTCATTTTAGCAGTTCTGGTTACTTTAAGAAAAGCAGGACTGAATTGTTCCAAGGTGAGACTTGATGGGAAAATTCTAGGGCCAAGTTAAAGTTTCCATTTAACTCAATTCCCTTAGCTGATAATTTTTTCCACCATTAATAAATACCATTTTCAAAGTAGAGTTTTAGTCCAAGAACAGGGCATTAGTTTTCTCTTAGAACCCAGAACAGAGAATCACAGGGTTGGAAGGGACCCTGGAGGTCTACTAGTCCAACCCCTTGCTCAAGCAGGAGTCCCTAGACTATTCTGGACTCACGGAACATAAATTAACTCATCAGAAATGTTAGGCTCAATTGTGGTCGGAAGTCGATGACTAGCTTTATATCTTAAGTCACAGGGAGAATACTCAGTGGTATTCGCACATTTATTTATTTATTTATTTATTTATTTATTTATTTATTTATTTATTTATTTATTTATTTATTTATTTATTTATTTATTTATTTATTTATTTATTTTGGTTTTCTTATATGCCGCCCAACTCCCGAGGGACTCAGGGCGGCAATTTAGTGTTGTTTCTATTAAATAGATTCACTCAGGGGTGGGTTCTAACTTACCTCGCTGCCGGTTCGTTTCCTCCCATGCCGCATGACCACTGCATTGCGCAGTGCCGAAAAAATAAAAACACCCCCCCCAAAAGCCAAAAACAAGATGGCGACACATGCGCAGTGCCGGGAATTCGGCTTCTGTGCATGCTCAGGGAAAAAAAAATGGGACAAAAAATCACCCCCAAAAAAATTCCCCAAAAAAGATGGCGGCGTCCACGGACCGGCACCGACTGAACCGTTTCCGTGATGTCATCGTGATGTCACAAGCGGGTTGCTACCGGTTCGGGAAAACCTGTCCGAACCGGGAGGAATCCACCTCTGGATTCACTCTGAAAAGACAATTGTTCTTTTCTTTCCAATAGAAAATTAGCCTTAATTCTACTCTGAGCCGTGAGTTGACTAAACAGCAGGATCACCACTGTGTAATTAGGTTACATTAAATGTGCTAAACTCAACACAAACCTATTTTGAGGGTCGGTGTGAGGAAAAGCTTTAATTATGGATCTCAAAGCTGCTAGGTAGGCTGGTGCGAGCACAGGAGTCTCTCCATGAGACGAAGAACACAGAGATTGCAAAAAACTTTGAAGGTCATTTATTTACTGCAAAATCTTTATTTTATTTAGGGAGCCTCCCGGTAGGAGATTAGATATTGTTCCAAGAATTTGGGGTTGCTTGATGGCGAGGTGGGCAGAATATAAGTTAAATTAATGAATAAATAAAACCCAAAAAAAAGAATTATATTATGAAATAGAATAGAGTAGAGTAGAGTAGAGTAGAGTAGAGTGGAATAGAATAGAAAATAGAATAGAATAGAATAGAAATATAGAATAGAAATAAAAATATAGAATAGAATAGAACAGAAATAGAAATAGAAATATAGAATAGAATAAAAATAAAATATAAAATAGAGCAGAACAGAATAGAATAGTATAGAGTAGAATAGAATAGAATAGAATAGAACAGAAATTAATATAGAATAGAATAAAAATAGGAATATAGTAGAAATATAGAATAGAAATAAAAATATAGAATATAATAGAATACAAGACAAGAGAATGGAATAGAATAGAATAGAATTAGAGTAGAGTAGAGTAGAGTAGAATATAGAAAATGAATAGAAAATAGAATAGAATAGAATAGAATAGAATAGAATAGAATAACTTTATTGGCCAATTGTGATTGGACACACAAGGAATTTGTCTCCGTTGCAGAAGCTCTCAGTGTAGATGCGAAACAATAATAATCATAATATCAAAATCACCATCATCATCATCATGATACCAATAAAAGAAGGTAGTGGAACAGATGAGAAGGATAATAGTACTACAGCCATACTCCATGGGTAAATATACTTAGCCATAAGAATTCAGCAGAGTGATGGCACAGGGAAAACAACTGTCTCTATGTGAATTATCTGTTTTGGGAAAGGCAATTCTATGTTCTCTACTGCTCAAAAGAGCAGGGTTAAACCAGCCTCTTTCCATAAGTATAAAATAAAAAGCTACATCTTGGCTGCCTTATTTGGGCTGAATCGTATTTTTCTGTAGGATTCTGCTGCCCCCTATTGGCCATCTCAGGTCAGCTACTTGAACAACTGGCAGCAATGTCATCTCTACCAAACTTTAAGCTTTTGTCTGTGCAATCGACAGCTGCTATTTAGAGCCAGTTGAATCGCAACCCCACCTTTCTTAAACTACATATACAGAGAGACCTTGACTTACGGCCACAACTGAGCGCAAAATTTCTGTTGCTAAGCAAGGTTTGGTGCGTTTTGCCTCATTTTACGACCTTCCTTGCCACCGTTGTTAAGCGAATCACTGCAGTCACTTAAATCAGTCACACGATTGTTAAGTGAATCCGGCTTCCCC
Source organism: Diadophis punctatus similis (assembly GCA_023053685.1). Classification (NCBI taxonomy): domain Eukaryota; kingdom Metazoa; phylum Chordata; class Lepidosauria; order Squamata; family Dipsadidae; genus Diadophis; species Diadophis punctatus. The sequence continues at coordinate 14,374,399 of JALIGW010000021.1, forward strand.
GTTGACTTTGGTCGTCAGAAAGTCGCAAATGGGGATCACATGACCATGGGACACTACAACCGTCATAAGTACATGCCAGTTGCCAAGCCCCTGAATTTTGATCACGTGACCATGGGGATGCGGCAATGGTCGTAAGTGTGAAAAACGATCATGTCACTTTTTCAGTGCCCTTGTAACTTTTAACAGTCGCTAAACAAACTGTTGTAAGTCAAGAACTAAACATTGTTTTTAAGAGCTTGCATTTCAAATTTGCTCACCAGGTGGCGCTATGGGGCTAGATATGGCAGCTGTAATTCTTATTTTGTTAAGCGCTGCTTAGCTAGGTCTCAGAGCCACCTAGGAACTTAAGGCTGAACAATCTCAGTTTGTTTGTCACATTTTGTTTAATCAGGAAAAGCAACGCATCTTTCTGCACCGGTCTTATGGAAAGGATGAACCAGACCCTGAAAGCTATGCTGAAGAAACATGCAGGCCAAGACCCAAAAACATTGTCCCAAAGGTGCTTTTTTCAGGAGGCAACTGGACTTCCTTGTTTTTTCTTTGAAGACGTTTTGCTTCTCATCCAAGAAGCTTTGTCAGCTTCTCTGAAGAGCTGGATGAGAAGCGAAACGTCTTCAAAGAAAAACCAAGAAAGTCCAGTTGCCTCTTGAAAAAAGCACCTTTGGGACAACCATGACCTGGATGAGTGAGAACCTCCGTAGACATTCCTTTGAAAATGTTTTGCTTCTCATCCAAGTAGCTTTTTCTGTTCTGAAGAAGAAGAACTGAAGAAGCTTCTTGGATGAGAAGCGAAATGTCTTCAAAGAAAAAAACCAGAAAGTCCAGTTGCCTCTTGAAAAAAAGCACCTTTGGGACAGCCATGACCTGGAGGACGGAGAATCTCCAGAGACATTGGGGTACATGGAAGTTCCCAGATATCTATAGGATTTTAGCCCTTTTGAGTTGCTGTATGAGGGACAGCCTTGTGAGAATCTGGTGGCTTTTAACTACAGGTGGGCTCACGACTAGTTAATTTCTCACAGCCTCATTTTTGAACCAGGTAACAAGACTTAAGTCTGATGTGCCACAGAGCCAATTGCTACAAATGGGCCTAGAACAGAGAACAGAGAATCATAGGTCTGGAAGGGGCAGAATTCCAGTATTTGAGAGGGTGCCATAAAGAAGAAGGGGTCAAGCTATTCTCCAAAGCACCAGAAGGCAAAACAAGAAGCAACGGATGGAAACTGATCAAGGAGAGAAGCAACTTAGAACTAAGGAGAAATTTCCTGACAGTGAGGACAATCAATCAGTGGAATGACTTGTCACCAGATGTTGTGGGTACAAGCTAAGATTGTAAACTGCTGATTACTGTCTTTCCCCGCCTTCTCATTCTGGCTTGTAATTTTTGTAAATTTGCATTGTACTCTCTTTCCCTTGTGGCATCTTTGATCCCAAAGCTTATCTTTATTATCATTCTTTTTCACTGTTATTTTTAAACTTTGATGACAAGCAATTCTGACGTGAGTGAATTAACTAAACCATTTTACATCCATCCATCATCTATCTATCTATCTATCTATCTATCTATCTATCTATCTATCTATCTATCTATCTATCTATCTATCTATCTATCTATCTATCTATCTATCGATAGATAGATAGATAGATATTGAGATAGATAGAGTTAGATAGATAGATAGATAATCTATCTATCTATCTATCTATCTATCTATCTATCTATCTATCTATCTATCTATCTATCTATCTATCTATCTATCTATCTATCTATCTATCTCTATCTTTCTCAATATCTATCTATCTCTATCTATCTATCTATCTATCTATCTATCTATCTATCTATCTATCTATCTATCTATCTATCTATCTATCTATCTATCTATCTATCTATCTATCTATCTATCTATCTATCTATCTATCTATCTATCTATCTATCTATCTATCTATCTATCTATCTGCCAAATACCACTAACGCATCATCATGAAATCTCAAGAACCGTAAAGCCTACAAACTTGAAAATTGGCACATATGTTCCTCTTGGCTTCTAGGTGCTCGCTAAGAAAGGATTTTTCTAAATGACCATCAGATCATTAGTTATTTCTTATATTATTATTAACATGCTCTGATGCTAAGGAGTTAGATGTTCTACTCCCCCTCCCCACTTGAAAATAACTCTGTTCCAACTGCCAGTGGGCATGGCCAGCGCGTGACTCATTTGGCCTGGGGGCTGGGAGTTTAGACATTCTACTCCATGCTAAGGAGTTCAGTTTCGTAGCGAAGCACGGGTATCCAGCTACTAGTGTGTGTGTGTGTGTGTGTGTGTGTGTGTGTGTGTGTGTGTGTGTGTGTGTGTGTGTGTGTGTGTGTATGTATATATGTATTCCTCGATGCACTACTTAGTTACAAAGTGCTTGATCTGCATTTTAGTGACTTTTCATAGCTGTGCACCACAGTTTCAGTTTCCTATGAAATTAAATCGCATGTAAGCCAGGGAAATGCAGTTGTTGAACAGCTGGAGTGGGATGTAGCCTGCTACTGTAGATCTTTCTCTTGAATGGCCCAGCTTCCTGAACTGAAAGCCCGAAATATTTTTCTAAGCTGGTCTTTCTCTCACCAGGAGCTAATAGTGTTGAGCCAGCTAATCACAGCTGAGACAAAGATGTATGGTGTTCAGAAGTTAAATATGAAACTAATGGATAAGAAATCCTTCAACCGCTGGTTCACATTTGGAATCAATTTCCTTAAACTTCAGTGCGCAACAGATGGAAGCTTGTTCAACAGTTTGGTTGCACTTTCCGTGCCAAACACCTGTTGAAGTCTTCTAGGGATCTAGAGGTCAGGGGTCACCTTGTCATGAAATTAATCTGAATCAACTTTCATTTATGTAGGGAAGGAAAGCAGGCAGGCAGGCAGGCAGGCAGGCAGGCAGGCAGGGAGGGAGGGAGGGAGGGAGGGAGGAAGGAAGGAAGGAAGGAAGGAAGGAAGGAAGGAAGGAAGGAAGGAAGGAAGGACATTTCTTTCCACATTGGTAGAGATAAAAGTGTTGTTATATTCTTCAGCAAATGTGCTACATGGAAGAATTTAAAACCCCAATAAGCTGAAGTTTTGTTGTTCTTGTTCAGTCACTCAGTTGTGTCTGATTCTTTCTGACCCCATGTCCTCCACTGTCTCCTGGACTTTGCCCAAATTCCTGCTTGTTGCGTTGATGACCCCATCTAACCATCTCCTCCTCTGCTCTCCCCTTCTCCTTTGGCCTTCCACCTTTCCCAACCTCAGGCTCTTCTCTTCTGGTGGCAAGCTGTTCTGCTGGCTAATAGTCCTCACTGTTAGGAAGTTTCTCCTTAATTCCAGGTAGCTTCTCTCCTTGGTTAGTTTCCAACCATTGTTTCTTGTCCTGCCCTCTGGTGCTTTGGAGAATAATTTGACCCCCTCTTTTTTGTGGCAGCCCCTCAAGAACTGGAATACTGCTATCATGTCACCTGTAATTCTTCTTTAATACACTGGTTAGATTTGCCATAGTTTTCCTCCCAAAACTTAAGTTAGATGCCTAACTTAAGATGCCTAACTTATTGCACAAACTAACAGACTAACTAGCCTGTTATTGCACAAGAAGTAGTAAGGAGGACCTGCTATTTTCTTTGACCTTGAATGCAAGGTATAAGCTAACACCGTTTGCTAGCAAATGCATCCCTCCTGTAAAGTTGGTTCCAGTCTGACTCTGAATTGCAGATCTCACGGGTTGAAGCACACGGGGAAAGTATCGGAAGCTTTATCTCTGTACTTTGCTTGTTACGACTTCTTGAAAATTTCTGGAGCACAGAAAAACTGTCCCACTCTTTGGTGTGATTTTGATGGGCCCCAAGAAATCTTTAGCTGGTCCAGTTTGTGCATTTGAGACTCCTCCTCCTCTCTCCCCAGACGAAGCAGCATGGTTAGGATGGGTTTTTAAAGGGCAGAACTGCTTCTTGACAAAAGTTGGAATTGAACAGAGTCGAGTCTTCCAAAGTAGGTCTCAAACTGAAGTCTGTAAGAAAAGAGGAGAAACAATAAAACCAGCGATTCTTTCCTTCGTGATCTCTTCCATATGTTTGTTGTCCTTATAGCTCACATGGATTTTGAATGCTTTTTAAAAAAAAAGTTCCATCATTACTGCTGATGTTGAACCAACAAATTTCTTATCTTGGCAATGCTAGGTTTCAAATTCTTCCTCGGCTATAAAATCATTTGGACACTCCTAGGACAAGCACTAGAGCTAGGCTGTAGCAGCCCTGGAAAAGGATGGAAGTGTGATGCGAGGAAGCCCATCTGGTGCTTTGGTCTTCTTGAGTGAGGTCATGTTTGAGCTGATCTAGATGATTGCTATAAAAGAACACAGAATAGAGAATAACAAAGTTGGAAGGGACCTTGGAGGTCAAGCAGGGGGTTGGACTAGAAGACCTCCAAGGTCCCTTCCAACTCTGTTATCCTATTCTATTCTATTCTATTCTATTCTGTTCTGTTCTGTTCTGTTCTGTTCTGTTCTGTTCTATTCTATTCTATTCTATTCTATTCTATTCTATTCTATTCTACGCTACGCTACGCTACGCTACGCTACTCTACTCTACTCTACTCTACTCTACTCTACTCTACCCTACCCTACCCTACCCTACCCTACCCTACCCTACCCTACCCTACCCTACCCTACCCTACCCTACCCTACCCTACCCTACCCTACCCTACCCTACCCTACCCTACCCTACCCTACCCTACTCTACTCTATTCTATTCTATTCTATTCTATTCTATTCTATTCTATTCTATTCTATTCTATTCTATTCTATTCTATTCTATTCTATTCTATTCTTCTAGTCCAATCCCATGCTCAAGCAGGAGACTTTATGCCATCTTGGTCAAGTGGTTGTCCAGTCTATTTTTGAAAATCTCCAGTGATGGACCCACAACTTCTGGAGGCAAGCCATTCACTGATCAGTTGTTCTCATTCTCAGGAGATGTCACGAAAGAACGACCACCAAACTTCATATGAAATGAAAAGGAAGCTGCATTTCCAGAAGGAAGGAAGGAAGAGATACATCTAGGAAACGCATTGAAACAGGGACAATATACCATGAATATTGCTTGGCCTAAAGATATAAAGGCAAAATGTCTTTTTTTTTTGGTCGAATTCTGCAGCCAGCAGATGGCAGCCTTATCGTCCTACAATATATTCATTTTAGACAGGGGTCCCCAAACTGTGCAACTTTAAGACTTGTGGACTTCAACTCCCAGAATTCTCCAGCCAGCTATGCTATGCTGGCTGGAGAATTCTGGGAGTTGAAGTCCACAAGTCTTAAAGTTGCCAAGTTTGAAGACCTCTGATTTTAGAACTAATCTTCAGAAGATTGTCAAAGATGAACTTCACATATTAGGGCCTGGTGTGTCTTTGTTAAGCAGCAACCAGTCCTGATGGGACAACTTTATAAACATTATAAAAAAGATGTTGAGACTTTGGAAAGAGTGCAGAGAAGAGCAACAAAGATGATTAGGGGGCTGGAGACGAAAACATACGAAGAACGGTTGCAGGAATTGAGTATGTCAAGTCTAATGAAAAGAAGGATTAGGGGTGACATGATAACCAGTGTTACAATACAAAGAAGAGGGAGTCAAGCTATTCCCCAAAGCACCTGAGGGCAGGACAAGAAGCAATGGATGGAAACTTATCAGGGAGGGATCCAACCTAGAACTAAGGAGAAATTTCCTGACAGTGAGAACAATTAACTAGTGCAGCAGTTTCCCTCCAGAAGTTGTGGGTGCTCCATCACTGGAGGTTTTTAAGAAGAGACTGGACAGCCAGTTGTCTGAAATAGAGTAGAGTCTTGTGCTTGAGAAGGGGGTTGGACTAGAAGACCTCCAAGGTCCCTTCCAAATCTATTATTCTGTAAATTCTGTAAAACCGCCGATTGCCTAATTTTGTCCATACCTTCCTAAATGATGGATGGAATTGTGACTTCGAACGAGACTCACCCTTGCTGGCTGAAATGCTACCGTTTAATTTTAACTATATTCCATAGCAATGTTATGGATGCTGAAAGCGATCTCGTACTTCCTTTCGTTCTCCGCACAGATCAGAAGCAACTTGTCAGGAGAAAAACCACATTTTTGACAGGCGAATCATTTATTTTGGCTTCTTTTAGTTTGGATCCAGGAACACGAAGGTGGCAGGTGAACCGAAACGACGCCCCTCTGCAAATCGAATAAGCTCTTTTCCTGCCTGGACAAAAAATATGATTTGTTTGGTCTTCGGGATCTCTTTCTTACCATCCAGAAATGTGTCCAAAGCAAACAGGCTCACCGAGCAGAGCAAGAAAACTCCAATTATTTGAGAATGCAAAATCCAGAATTGCACCGTCAAGAGAAGCCAAATCCTTCACGTCTTCTCCAGGAATTCAACCTTCTCTTTTTCTACCGGATAATTCTCTTAATCATGAACTGTAACGTCTTTTCATAACACCATAGGTCACGGGGTCTGAGGAACAGCTTCTGCAGGCTGTCCTCGACTTATGACCAAAATAGGGACCATCATTTGCATCACTAAGGAAAGCAGTTGTTAAAAGAGTCATTCCGGACTTTATGGCATTTTTCTTGCTGCAGTTATTAAGCGAATCACTGCAGTTGTTAAGTGAATCTGGCTCCCCTCGGTGACTTCACTTATTGAAAATTGGCTGAGAAGGTTTCAAATGGTGATCACATGTCCCCAGGGCACCACACACGTCGTAAATAGAACACCGACATATTGACAGACATAACCAATTTTGGATAGCTTTCTATATGTATTCTATCACGTGGCCAAGAAGGCAATAGTGACTAATTATAGTTTTACATGGATTTTTAACAAAATATTATAGTGAGTTTATCTGAAGGATGGCTGTTGATTGGCACATTCAACTGGTCTTATTGGATGATACAGAATAAGAATAACAGAGCTGGAAGGGACCTTGGAGGTCTTCTAGTCCAACCCCCTCTCAAGCAGGAGACCCTATACCCTTTCAGACAAATGGTTGTCCAATCTCTTCTTAAAAACCTCCAGTGTTGGAGCATTCACAACTTCTGGAGGCAAGCTGTTCCACGGATTAATTGTTCTAACTGCAGGAAATTTCTCCTTAGTTCCAGGTTGCTTCTCTCCTTGTTTAGTTTCCACCCATTGCTTCTTGTCCTACCCTCAGGTGCTTTGGAGAAAAGTTTGACTCCCTCTTCTTTGTGGCAGCCCCTCAAATAGTTTAGTATCTATTCTGATCAGAGAGGGAGTTTGATTTCATTCACTATCACCTCCCACATAATAACTGGCTGAAAAAGTACCAAGACGGTTGTGTACTTCACAACGTGGAATTTGTTACGCGGATGGATTTGTGCTTCGTGTTCTGAATCTTGGGGAAGTCCACTCTTCATAGAAGCCCTCTATCAAAAGGAAATATCTTCTGATCTTGGATGGAGAATTTGGCTCGGATCTCAGCAGGGAGATCACAAGCATTAGCCGGGGCTTGAGGGGTGAGTTGTCATGTACCATCTGGCCCATTCAAGAGTCCTTCAAACGTCAAGACAAGATCTAAACAACAGCATTGTTTCCAGGATCGGTGCTGAATCACTCGGTTGGTTCTTATCTTTGATACTTTTGGCCCTGCATGAAAGCGTGGTGGAGGGGAACAAAATTTGTTGCGAGATGTTCTGGCTCTTCAAATTTTTGGAGTGGGTGGAAAAAGTGGAAAAAGTGTTGTTTATTTACACGTCCAAAAGAAGCCATCAACATTTTCTTTTCTCACAAATGGCTGCCAAGAAAGCTTAGCAAACATGGAGTGGAAATGTAGAACAACAGCACATAGTTTGCAAACGGGAAAAACCTGTGCTATTTAACTGGGTTTAAATGACATTATGGCTCAGTATAGGTAGTCGTTGACTTATAACTATTCATTCAGCAACTGTTTGAAGCGACAATGGCACTGAAAAAGTGACTTATGTTAAGAAGTGTTTCTTTATATAAAATATTACTAGCAATGTAACTGTGATATTTTGGGTCTGTGTATGAAATGGTAGCTCACATATGGGCTTTCTCTTCTTCCTTCCTTCCTTCCTTCCTTCCTTCCTTCCTTCCTTCCTTCCTTCCTTCGTTCCTTCCTTCCTTCCTTCCTTCCTTCCTTCCTTTCTTCCTTCCTCTCTCCCTCCATCCCTTCCTCCCTCTGCTTCCTCCTTTCCTTTCCTTTCCTTTCCTTCTTTACTCTACTCTACTCTACTCTACTCTACTCTACTCTACTCTACTCTACTCTACTCTACTCTACTCTACTCTACTCTACTCTACTCTACTCTACTCTCCTTCTTCCCTTCCCTTCCCTTCTTCCCTTTCCCCCTTTCCCTTCTCCTTCTCCTTCTCCTTTTCTGTGTTTTTCTGTGTTTTCTTCTCAAAGCTAAGACTTCATAGCTTCAGAAAATGTTCAGTATTAAGTTTTTGGAACGTCTCCCCACTTAGTCTCCTCTCCCACACTTTATTCTGGCAATTCTGCAAAATCTTGCGACCCAGACCTCTTCCATTTGCTGAGCATAGACTCTCCATAGACTGGAGCACTTGTTTCTTCTTTTGAGTTTACTGTCCTCCTATTTAAAAGCCAAATTCTATGCATTTAAGGAATGTGAAACTTCAACAGTCTGTTGAGAAAGCAGGGGAAATGACATCATCAAATAAGGCAAGGATGAATATTCTTCAGGTTACAACATCACCCACCTCATTTCCACTCCCACAAACTTTGATTTGCCAACTGTGAAAAGTTTTCCTCATCCATCCACAAAGTTCTACACACAACCTTGCCAACAAGGATGAGAAAAGATGGAAACTATTTCCAAGAAGACTCATTCCTTTCAAAGTCACACTGAGTTGACATGCCATGGAACTGCTTGCCAAGACAAATCCGAAGGCAAACAGATAAATAAAATCTGTCTGGGTCCTTAAAAATGAATAGGGATAGTGTTGAGGTGGTCAGTTGGGCCAAACATACTGGCTGCAACTTTCAAAAGTATGAGGTACAAACTAATGTCAAAACATGCTTTCAAAATGTCTCAAAGGTGCTTTTTTTCCCTGAAAGGCAACTGGACTTTCTTGTTTTTTTCCCCTTGAAAATATTTCACCTGTCATCCAAGAAGTGTCTTCAGTTCTTCATGAGAACTGAAAGAAGAACTGATGAGAAGCTAAATGTTTTCAAAGAAAAACAACCAAGAAGTCCAGCTGCCTTTTGGAAAAGCACCTTTGGAACAACCATGATGTGGATGATTGAGAATTTCCATAGAAATGCTTTCAAAACAGAAGATACAAGAAAAATCTGAGTACGAACAGTCAAGATTAATGCATATTGATGTAGCATAATGATTGGGATATTGTCCATGAATTAGGAAGACTACTTAACTACTTAAGGTATATCTTAACTACTGCCATGAATTTACTATACTCTTTCAGCTCCCAACCCAAACGAATCAACCCAACCCAACCCAACCCAACCCAACTCAACCAACCCAACCCAACACAACCCAACCCAACACAACTCAACTCAATTCAATCCTTCCATCTCCAATATGGGATTAACCATATCAACATATCTTCCAGATTTATTGAAAGAATTATACAGGAGAATAGACTGTCAACAAAATCATAATAAATGAAAATATATCTTCCACTCTGTAGAGAGGACATCGAAGGTTTGAGGTGTTAGAATATCCAGGCTACATATCAAAATGCAAGTTTTGCTACCATATTCATTATGCTACTATATATTTGCAAAAAGCCCTCCAACCCAACACCAAAAAACCCCAACATTGTCTCTTCTGTTTCATCTCTTGGTGTTTTCCTTGGAAATGTTTCGCTTTTCCAAATGTCCTTTGGAAATGTTTCGAGACCTGAAGAAGCTTCTTGGATGAGAAACAAAATGATTTCAATAAAAAACAACAACAACCAAGAAAGTCCAGTGGCCTTTTGGAAAAGCACCTTTGGGACAACCATGATTTGGAGGATTGAGAATCTCCATCAACATTGAATAAGGACAATAATACACATTTAAACTGTTGTGTCTCTTAAATTTATGAAGGTACTTAAGACAGATTCCTAACTACGTTTATGTACCTTCTCCTTTGCCTTTATTTCTATTTTTTCTTCCAGGATTTTCTATGATTTACAATTTAATGTACATTAAAATACATACTTAAAAATTATATTTCCCATCTGCAAACTTCCAAATGCATCTCATGCACAAAATTGCCTTCTGGTGAAAACCGCTAACCTATACAAACAGAGGTACACAAATACCCATGAGCCTCCTCTGGCTTCAGTTTTACAAAACCATGGCAATAGATTCATTTCCAATAATCAATAAGGAATCCTGTAGTATTCCCCGTAAAAATGCCCATGATCAGATTAGGAAAAAGGATTAAATAAAAATAATAAAAAATTGTCCCATGTGTGAAATATTGCTTTAATCAAACTAGCCAAGAAAGAAATTCTTAAAGAGCTGACATTAGAGTATTCTGACAGCTTGCATAAATATTTACAGGATTTACATTTTAAAATTTGTATTTATATGTTTCATGGCCACCAGTGGCTGAATCAACAGCAGCTGGACTTTGTGCTAGAACTTTTGCTTGGAAGGTGATGGAATTTGTTTTTCTAGCTATTGAGCAAGACAAAACCATTTTCTTTGCTAATGAAGTGTGCCTAAAACACAGTTATAATCCTCCTTATTGGGTTGGTCCAAGACATGAGTTTTGCAGTAGATTTTAACTGAACAGACAGTGATATTTTGAAGTGACACCTTCAACACGTATCTGTTAAGTTCTCACCATTCCAAATCCATATTGATGCTTCTGAATTTTGGTATTGGAGAAGGCTCTTGAGAATACTATGGAAAGATAAGAGGAAAAAAAATGACTTCAATATATATTGAGGATGGAAAACGGCTAACGAAACATTTCTTCCCTTCTTGGTCTCATTTGAGACAACGATGAATCTACATACAGACGGGAGGTTGAACAACTAGCCTTATGGTGCAACCGGAACAATCTGGAACTGAACACACTCAAAACCGTAGAAATGGTGGTAGACTTTAGGAGAAATCCTCCCATTCTACCACCTCTTACAATACTAGACAACACAGTATCAACAGTAGAGACCTTCAAATTTCTAGGTTCTATCATATCTTAAGACCTAAAATGGTCATCTAACATCAAAAATGTCATCAAAAAAAGCACAACAAAGAATGTTCTTTCTGCGCCAACTCAGGAAGCTCAAACTGCCCAAGGAGCTGCTGATACAGTTCTACAGAGGAATTATTGAGTCTGTCATCTGCACCTCTATAACTGTCTGGTTCGGTTCTGCAACCCAACAAGATAGACACAGACTTCAGAGGATAATTAGAACTGCAGAAAAAACAATTGCTACCAACCTGCCTTCCATTGAGGACCTGTAGACTGCACGAGTCAAAAAGAGGGCCGTGAAAATATTTACGGACCCCTCGCATCCTGGACATAAATTGCTTCAACTTCTACTCTCAAAACGATGCTATAGAGCACTGCACACCAGAACAACTAGACACAAGGACAGTTTCCCCCCGAATGTCATCACTCTGCTAAACAACTAATTCCCACAACACTGTCAAACTATTTACTAAGAATGTATTACTATTATTCTTCTCATCCTTCCTATTATCTATCTCCTCCCACTTATGACTATAACCATGTTGCTTGTATTTTTACGATTTATATTGTTCTGTTTGTTTCCTAGTATGATTTGATTGCTTATTAGTAACCTATGATTATCACTAAGTGTTGTATCTTATGATTCTTGATGAATGCATTTTTATGTACACTGAGAGCATATGCACCGAAGACAAATTCCTTGGGTGTCCAGTCACACTTGGCCAATAAAGAATTCTATCCTATTCTAAAAATGCTATTGTATTCTTCTGCTGTGTTCTGAATGCTCACCATCACTATAATTTTACTCACCATCACTATAATTTTACTCATGCTAACATATGCATTTTTACAGTGAAGAATCTCTTGAGCTTTGACATAAGGAAAAGATATTCTCAATCACACTTAGCAGAAAAAAATCATGAGGCTCCATATGTGCAACTTCCTGGCTAATTAAGAATTAAGGTGTGGGTTTTGTCTCGGGTTACAGTAGTTCAATCCTGCAGTCACTCTCCCACATGGGGTCTGTTAGAGTCAGATCTATATCTATATCTATATCTATATCTATATCTATATCTATATCTATATCTATATCTATATCTATATCTATATCTATATCTATTTTTTTATTTATTTATTTTTGTCAAGTACATGTTGGTAATATACATAGATATAACATTGTTTATATACATAAAATGAGTACTGATAAGAGGGAACATTAGGACAGGGACGGTAGGCACACTGGTGCACTTATGCACGCCCCTTACTGACCTCTTAGGAATCGGGTGAGGTCAACAGTGGACAGTCTAAGGGTAAAGTTTTAGGGGTTTGGTGACGAAACCACAATGTCAAGGTAGTGAGTTCCAGGCATTTACCACTCTGTTGCTAAAGTCATATTTTCTACAGTCAAGTTTGGAGTGGTTCACTTTGAGTTTGTATATGTTGTGTGCTCGTGTATTGTTGTGGTTGAAGCTAAAGCAGTCGTTGACAGGAAGGACGTTGTAGCAGATAATTTAATGAGCTATGCTTAGGTCATGCCGAAGGCGACGTAGTTCTAAGCTTTCTAAGCCCAGGATTTCAAGTCTGGTTGCGTAAGGTATTCTGTTGTGAGTAGAGGAGTGGAGGGCTCTTCTTGTAAAGTATCTCTGGACTTTACACTGTATATCTATCTATCTATCTATCTATCTATCTATCTATCTATCTATCTATCTATCTATCTATCTATCTATCTATCTATCTATCTATCTATCTATCTATCTATCTATCTATCTATCTATCTATCTATCTATCTGTGGGGTCGACTTGAACTGCTTTTGTTTTCCTGATGAAATGAGATGGCCATTGGCTCGCTAGGGGTGTGTTCATCAGAAGCGATTGTACCTAGAAGGATAAACTGAAATATTTTAAGAGCGATTATGCATGAGGTGGACTTCAAAAGCCTCTGATGGAGGCTAACGATGGATCGTCTGAAACCAGACCAGGAATGTAAGCACCAAGAAATGTTGGCTTAGGATACGGCCTCTGAAGACTTCTATAGCCTCTCTTGATCTCTGAGCTTTGGGGCAGTTCAGATCTTGAGCCAAGCTGGGTGTTTGTGGTCCACTGTTGATATGAAAGTGGTAGGCTTAGCTGAACCTTTTCCCTTATCCCTGTGGGGGGGGGGAATAGAAATCTGCTAATGTTGTAGGTGGCATCATTCATTCTTTTGCATTGTCAAGAAGAAGTACTTCCCATCAATATTTGTCCTGCGTTTTGATCTTGGTCATCCCGCATTTCCACTTTCATCTCTGGAATGGCAGGCTATAAATAAAGATCACGCTCAGGGCTGACATTTGAACGGGCACAGAGGTATGACTGACATTTAGCCCAAGTAGGGGTTTTTGGATGGGTTTGTGGGGGTGTCCTGCTTTGTCCTTCATCAGGAAACCTTCTTCTGTTAAATGCCACCCAGCTCTTTCCCCAACACTTCAAAGGTAGATATGGGGGCCTCCAACTCTTCATTCTCGGATGGTTTTTATTTATTTCGGTGGCAGATTATGACTCAGCGGGGACAGGAAGCGGCATGTCCGTTAAAGGGGTTCCTCCAAACCTACCTATATATTTGAACTGTCCTTGAAATTAGCTGCAATTCCCAAGTAACTTGGTTGCACGACCTTACCAACCGTATTATATCTGCAGAGAAATGCAAATTTCCTGCAAAAATAAGTATAAGCTGTAAAAAAAAAATCAGTAAAAATGGTGAAAAGCAATAGCAAAACGCATAGGAGCCATGGTGGCGCAGCGGTTAGAATGCAGTATTGCCGGCTAATTCTGCCAACTGCCAGGAGTTCAATTCTGACCGGCTCAAGGTTGACTCAGCCTTCTTCCATCCTTCCGAGGTGGGTAAAATGAGGACCCAGATTGTTGGGGGCAAGAGGCTGACTCTGTAAACTGCTTAGAGAGGGCTGTAAAGCACCGTGAAGCGTTATATAAATCGAAGTGCTGTTGTTATTGCTAGTGCTATTCAGTGTTTTGATTAGAGACGCTGTTGGGCATTGGATGTTGAAGGTGTATTAAACGAAGATACAGAGGAAGATGAAGGATTGATTGGGTCTAAATCCACTGTTGAATTTAGCTGATGTAATAATAACCCATACCAGTGATGGCGAACCAATGGCAAGAGTGCCATAGGTGGCACGCGGAGCCATATCTGAGGGCAAGCGAGGCGTTGCCCTACGTCAGCTCCAGCACGCATGTGCACGCTGGCCAGCTGATTTTTGGCCTTCTTTTCGGCCATTTTTACTCCCCCCAGGATTCAGGAAAGCCTCCTGAAGCCTGGGGACAGCAAAAACGGCCCAATGGGCCAATCGGAAGTCCGGAGGCTTCAGTGAGGCCTGTGCGCATGCGCAGGGGGCAGGATGGGGGGATGTTGTGTGCATATGTGTGGGGGAGAGCATTGCATTATGGGTGTGGGGATGCGCTATTGCGCACGCGTGCACCCTTTTGGCACCCGTCCCAAAAAAGGTTCGCCAACACTGACCCATACCTTCAACCCTAAACTGTCTACCATGGACCTCACCCCATTCCTAAGAGGTCTGTAACGGGGCGTGCATAAACGCACCAGCGTGCCAACCGTCCCTGTCCCACTGTCCCCATTTATTCGTACCCTGTATTTACTGTATTCATATTCATGTTTATACTTATACCTGTTATCTCGTTAACTTGACAAACTAAATACGGTAAATAAATAAAATAAGAGAGATGTCTACCTTTTTCAAGAAAATATTCAGAGAATGACATGTATACAGAATAAAATATAAAGATGTAAGTCTAATTGCCTTCAAAATAAGCACATTCTAACTTCAGACATTTCTGTTTGAGAATTCTTAAAAGAATTCCAGAGATTTGATTTGGTGTCGTGGTGAAAGCTAGCAGGTTAGAAACCAGGAGGCTTTGAGTTTTTCTCCTGCTTTTGGCACAATGCTAGCTGGTTGACCTTGGGCCAGTCCTTCTCTCTCAGCCCTAGGAAGGAGGCAATGGTAAACCACTTCAAAAAAACCATCTCACCAGGAAAACTGCAGAGACTCATTCAGATGCCCGACAGGAGTCAGGATTGGGTGGAGGGCACCAGCCTGCAGCACTCAAATATGAATTTAATGTTCTTCTAACAAAAATACAGTAAGCAACTTTCACTCAGAAAATGAGAAATAGTAAGCCTTGCACTGATTTTTTTAATGGGGCCTGAAGGATGCACACAGGAAATTCTGGGGCACTTAGCTTGAAATTCCATCTGGCCTGAAATGAAAACTTTCATCAAGTGAAAACAACCAGATATTCAGAATGCTTAACCGTAGTGAAAAAGAATGATTACTGCTTCGGTAAACACACATTTTAATGTAAGCCTCAAGGTTTTTTCAATGTTGAGGAATTGGGGGACAGACCAGACCAGACCAGAACAGACCAGACCAGACCAGACCAGAACAGAACAGAACAAAATAACAGAGTTGGAAGTAAACTTAGTCCAACCTCCTACTCAGGTAGGAAATCTTACACCACTCCCAAACAAATGGCTATCCCATCTCTTCTTGAAAATTTCCAGCGATGGAGCACCCACAACTTCTGGAGGCAAGTCGTTCCACTGGTTAATTGTTCTCACTGTCAGGAAGTTTCTTCTTAATTCCAGGTTTCTTCTTTCCTTGATTGGTTTCCATCCGTTGTTTCTTTGTCCTGCCTTCTGGTGCTTTGGAGAACAGCTTGACCCCCCCTCTTCTTTGTGGGAGCCCCTGAGATATTGGAAGATGCTATCATGTCCCCCCTGCTCCTTCTTTTAATCAAACTAGACATAACCAATTCCTGCAGCCGTTCTTTGTATCTTTTAGCCACCAGTCCCATAAAGGATACAAGGATGACCAACAGATCTTGACTACTTGACTTTCAGCCTCTTAACCTGAAGGTCCAAGCAAATTCATCAGCCGTGGAATAAAGAAAAAACAATCACGATTACAGACCGCTTATTAGGTTGGGGGAAAAAAACAGATGGAGAGAATAGGAAGAAATGAACAAATTATCGCATTGGAAAGTTGTCTGAAGCGAGGCCCTGCAAAGTTCGGAGTATTTTTAAACTTCTTTATAAAGGATTCAGGATTAAGAGAGAGCTGTGAGGTAGCCAAGCTTACTGATGATTTTACTACTGGTGGTAATAAAATAAAAAAAGAAATGACGAAGAGCTGCCAAGGGATTTTTTCCAACCTGAACAAGGGAGCTTTAAAATGGCATTTGTGGCAAAGTGTAAAAGGAAAAACACATTCGTGCCTGTAATGGACCAAATTTCACATCTACATTAAGAAAGCATAAATTGGCAGGAAGCGATCAGGGTAAAGTTACGAAAGCTCACATTGCAATGGGTAGGTAACACAGCAAAAGGTTAATATAATAGAGAACCACTGTGAAAAATGCAATTTTTTCCTGCTAGGAATCATTACGAAGAAATTGAAAATAGAACAGCCAGCTATATATAAATCCCTGGTATGCACACATTTGGGGTATGGTGTAGCCTTCTGGTTATCTATCCCATCTTGAACAGGATATTGTAAAACTAGAACAGTAACCAATAATAATGCAAAAATAACATTATAAAACGGACATTTGGGACTTTTAAATTTGGAGGAAAGGCCGGTTTGGGAGATGTAATAAAGATATATAGAAGAACGCCTGGTGTGGAAAATATGGACAGATTATTTCCTTTTTTGTGATGCTTAGTGTTTTGCTGGCAAATTCTAGACAAAAAGGGGATTTTTTTGGGGGGGGGAGAATTTGATGCCATCAGATCCTAGTTTAAACCGTTTTTCCAAAAGATTAAGCAGAGTTATAAAAATTGGTGCTATTAGAGCTTATTCACCTTTTCCCTAAGTCTAGGAATGTTGTTCCCTGTGCTAACCTTAGGAGCAAATGTATTTCTGGTTATGATCTTCTATCTATGCAGATCAGTTGGGACTTTGGCTTAATCCCACCTGAGGAGAC
>JALIGW010000021.1:14396591-14501591 GCA_023053685.1 Diadophis punctatus similis
GTGCGTCCTATACTCCGAATGTAGCCCCGCCCACTCGCCGGCCCCTACCCTTCGGCCTCCGTGCGTCCTCTTCCTGGCTGCAGGGATTGCCACTGACAATGGCTTGTGTTTTTGGGCTCCGCGCATTGCATTTTCAGCCTCCAAATGCTCGTGCGGTGCCCAGAATGGCTACCCGGAACAGCTGCTGCCTTCTCTTAGCCCTTTCCTGCTTTAGTCACTGGAGCTCCCCCCCCCCGAGGATCAGCTGTGCTTCTGAAGCTGTTTTTCAGCCCAAACACGAGCTAAGCGGGTCTTCCTTGCTTTGCCGGCTTTTCTAATTGCTTCTCCCTCTGACAATCAGCTGTGCTTTAGAAGCATAGCCCCCACCATCCACAACCTCAAAACCAGCGAGCGAAGGAATGTGCTGAAGCTGACCAGGCTAAGGACTAGACCAGTGATGGCGAACCTTTTTTTCCTCGGGTGCCGAAAGTGCATGCGCGTGTGCTATCGCACATGCGCGAGTGCCAACACCCATAATTCATTGCCTGGGAAGGGAAAAAACGGCCTCCCCCGCCCCCCCAGAGGCCCTCTGGAGGCCGGAAATGGACCATTTCCCAACTTCTGATGGGCCCGGTAGGCCCATTTTTTGCCCTCCCTAGGCTCCAGAGGCTTCTCTGGAGCATGGGGAGGGCAAATACGCCCTCCCCCGTCCCCCCCGGAGGCCCTCCAGAAGCCGAAAATGCCCTCCCAGAGCCTCCGTGCAAGCCAAAAATCAGCTGGCCGGCACGCACACGCGCACTGGAGCTGAGCTAGGCAATGGCTCACGTGCCGGCAGATATGGCTCTGCGTGCCACCTGTGGCACGCGTGTCATAGGTTCGCCATCACTGGACTAGACAGATGAATACCTGGTAGGCAGAATTGCCCCCCCTATTTTCCTCCCCAAAAACTAAGGTGCGTCTTATACTCCGAAAAATACGGTAACAACCGTCTTACTAATTTAACAGCTGCAATGATTCATTTAACAACTGTGGCAAGAAAGGTTATAAAAAGGGGCAAATTCACTTAACAAGTGTTTCACGTAGCAACAGAAATTTTGGGCTCAGTTGTGGCCCTAACTTGAGGACTCCTTCTATTGAAGAATGACCTTGTGATCCCGTTTCTTCATATAAGCACATGAGGAGACTCCCAGGATTTCTGTTGATTATCAAAAATCAAATTATATCTTCATTTTCTTTGGAGCAGTCTGAGAATTTAAGAAAAGTTCATAGCTTCTTCTGATACACGTGAGCCACGGCTGACTTTTATCCATTTTAACAGAATAACAGAGCTGGAAGGGGCCTTTTGAGGTCTTCTAGTCCAACCCCCTGCCCAACCAGGAAGCCATTTGAGGATGTGTCTGTTGAATACAAAAATTAGAAAAAATATTATCTAATGGGATTAAGAGTCACGGCAACCTGGACTTTTAAATGACATTTGCTCTGATGGCCATGAATTCTATTTGTTTTCCTTTTTCCGGTTTGATAAAAATATGTTAAAAATGTGACTTAGTTGGAAGAACTTGGAATATTCTCTCTTTAATCACCCTGAATAAAAGGCATGCTGTTCCAATGCTTTTAAGCCACGTTCACCAGCTTATTTTCAATGTAGCATTTATTCTTGGAAGCATCGTAGCTTTCCTTAAGTGCAGCTCCATTCTTCTTTGAGAAATGAAGCTTTTAACCGCAGGGGGGAATAAACCCCATCTGATGTAGTGAAGGGAATATTTTCTCTTTCTGCTTGGGCTTTGCCAGAATTATTACATTCCATCCAAACATGTCTTTTTATTTTTTAAACACAGTCCTCTTTATTTAGGTAGGTCGACAGGCAGTATGCTAATCCATTATTTTTTTCCACTGAATCGCATCCATACAATAATTCTATTGCAAGGACTATTGACTGACCGTCATGGTGGACAAGGACGATGGCAGCGTCTCATCAAGCAGGGAGAAATAACGTGGTTGTGAAGACAGAACAAGACTTCTCACAAAAGGCCTTTGTTGTGGTTCATAGGAAACAGAATAACAGAGTTGGAAGGGACCTTGGAGGTCTTCTAGTCCAACCCGCTGCATAGGCAGGAAACCCTACACCACTTCAGACAAATGGTTGTCCAATCTCTTCTTAAAAACTTCCAGTGTTGGAGCATTCACAACTTCTGGAGGCAAGTAAATTGTCTATCAGGAAATTTCTCCTTAGTTCCAGGTTGCTTCTCTCCTTGATTAGTTTCCACCCATTGCTTCTTGTCCTGCCTTCAAGTGCTTTGGAGAATAATTTGACTCCCTCTTCTTTGTGGCAACCCCTGGGATATTGGAAGACTGCTATCATGTCACCCCTGGTCCTTCTTTTCATTAAACTAGACATATCCAATTCCTGCAACTGTTCTTCGTATATTTTAATTTCCAGCCCCTTAATCATCTTTGCTGCTCTTCTCTGCACTCTTTCTAGAGTTTCAACCTATTTTTTATAATATGGTGACCAAAGCTGTTCATGATACAGCAGAGACAAATTCCTTGTGTGTCCGATCATACTTGGTCAATAAAGATTTCTATTCTATTCTGCAGAGAGCCCTCAACTTACCACAGTTCATCTAGTGACCATTTGAACATACAAAGGCACTGGAAAAAAAGTGATTTATGATCTTTTTTCACATTTATGACCATTGCAGCATCTTCTTAGTCACATGATCAAAATTCAGATGCATGGCAACTGATTCATATTTATGATTCATTTAACAACCATCTTACGAACTTAACACCCGAAGTGATTCACTTAATAACCGTGGCAAGAAAGCTCGTAAAATGGGGCAAAACTCACTTAACAAATGTTTCACTTAGCAACATATATCTTGGGGGCCAATTGTGGTCGAAGGTTGACCTGTATTCTATTTCTATTATAAATCATGATAGGTATATATATCACAACATATATCATTATAGGTATATATATACGATAGAAATAATAAGTGTAAACAATAAGTCAATAATTTTCATGCGTGGGGGAAAAAACGTGTGTATGAATGAAGGTCATGTGTAGAGGAAAGGGTTGGGGTGAGTGACCTTTCTGGTCCCTTCCAGCCCCGTAACTCTATGATTCTACATTCTTCTCCCATCCTCAAGCTCACCTCTATGACTTGCAGACAACCCAGATTTTCAGGTATCAAAGTCAGGGACAGGAATAGACAAAATGGCTTTTCCCCCTTCATTTTTCTATTTCAAATAATTCCGTACTTCCGTTCTCAGTGCAAAAATCACTGCAATATGAAGAAGTAACCCATTTTGGGGGGGGGGGGTTCAAAAAAGTAAAACATATCTTATTTTTTGAAAAAAAAATAATCCTGCAAAAGTAATAAAAGAGGGGAACAGCTGGTAGAATCAATGAAAGGCAGAGCAGTTTTTCAAAATCCTGAGTTCTTATTAAGATCCTTCCCTTACGAGTGAAATGTCAGGGTCAGGTTTTTCGAATCTGAAGGCAGGAAAGAGGTAAGCGGAGACCATTTGGTTAAAACATAATAAGCCTTCCCGTGATTAACTGTCACAGACATGAACAATATAACAGATGCTGAAGGGGAAACAAGAAAGTGCTTGGAGATTTATGTTAGGAAAAAATGCAATGTTTTAAATAATTTTTTTGGGGGGGGGAATGTCTCCGTGGTTGTGTGATCCATTTATTTTTCTTATGAAGCAAAGCAAAACTTTAGCTTATGTCATTTGTGTGCCTGGGAGATTTTAACAGGATATTTTAAATTGTTTTCAGATTGTTTACATAAAAGGAAGCAAGATTTGTGTGTTTGCTTTTCACCCATTCCAAATGGAAGCAACGTTCAATTTTTCACCTACTTAAGGACATTGGGACACTATGCTAAGCCAACCCTAATTACTTTTTGTGCTGAGCTGTCCGGAGAAGACTTTGCAGTGATTAGTTTTGAAAAGCTTAGTGTGTACAAAGGATATTTGGTGTGCACACAGGATGTGTGTTAATTCCACTCTTGCCTATCTTCTAGAGGAGATAGTTGTGGTTTTCAGAATGTTTGTTTAGGGCTGTATTCTCTAGTTAGAAGATAGCAGAAGAAGCCTAAAATCCTGCCAAGATTGGAAAATATTAGCTACATTTCCTATGAGGAGGAATCTCGTCTATCTTAAAATATTTTCACGGCTCTGAAAGAAAAAAGATGACACCTCCTTCCAACTGTATAACATTTTGTAAATTCTAGACAATGGGCCATGCACGATATCAGATGCAGGCGAGTGAATTTAAGTAAATTTGCTATGCTAAATTTAGGTTGGGGAAAAATATATGCACCAAATCTGGAAATACAAACCCAAACCTCAAAGCCCCAAAATCGAAACACCAAACCCACCCACTTCTATAGAACTTCCCTCTCCTACAGCATCAACAGTAGAGACCTTCAAGTTTCTAGGTTCCATCATATCTCAAGACCTAAAATGGTCACCTAACATCAAAAACATCATCAAAAAAGCACAACAAAGAATGTTCTTTCTGCGCCAACTCAGGAAGCTCAAACTTCCCAAGGAGCTGCTGATCCAGTTCTACAGAGGAATCATTGAGTCTGTCATCTGCACCTCTATAACTGTCTGGTTCGGTTCTGCAACCCAACAAGACAGACACAGACTTCAGAGC
Source organism: Diadophis punctatus similis (assembly GCA_023053685.1). Classification (NCBI taxonomy): domain Eukaryota; kingdom Metazoa; phylum Chordata; class Lepidosauria; order Squamata; family Dipsadidae; genus Diadophis; species Diadophis punctatus. The sequence continues at coordinate 14,401,246 of JALIGW010000021.1, forward strand.
ATAAACAGAACTGCAGAGAAAACAATTGCTACCAACCTGCCTTCCATTGAGGACCTGTAGACTGCACGAGTCAAAAAGAGGGCCGTGAAAATATTTACTGACCCCTCACATCCTGGACATAAATTGTTTCAACTCCTACCCTCAAAACAATGCTATAGAGCACTGCACACCAAGACAACTAGACACAAGAAGAGTTTTTTCCCCGAATGCCATCACTCTGCTAAACAAATAATTCCCTCACCACTGTCAAACTATTCACTAAGGCTGCATTACTATTACTATTAGTCTTCTCATTGGTCCTATCACCCAACCCATACAGTTACTTATGACTGTAACTTGTTGCTTGTATCCTTACGATTTATATTAATATTGATTGTTTCCTGATTGCTTATTTGTACCCTATGAAAATCATTAAGTGTTGTACCTCATGATTCCTGACAAATATGTATTTTCTTTTATGTACACTGAGAGCATATGCACCAAAGACAAATTCTTTGTGTGTCCAATCACACTTGGCCAATAAAGAATTCTATTCTATTCTATTCTGTTTGGGATAATGTTCCATTTGTGTTGATCTTCTTAAATCTTCTCCATTCTCTGACTTCTGGTGAAATTGGGATTTATTTATTTATTTGCATCTGAAGGCTTGTAGAAACTGACTGCTGTTCCAAATGTTACGCGCTAGTTGGATTTTTAAAAAAAGTATAATTGGGAGGTAGGGATAATTTACTCAATCCTTATGGGAAGATGTGGGTTTCTCATTATTTAAAAATAGCTTAATAATAAAAGGCAATATAAATAGATGTTTAAAAAACACAAAAGATTTGAAGTGGCTCATGAATATGATGGAAATCAGGATGTTTGCAAGGATGGAATGGAAATGTACAATAAATATTGGCGATGTATACTACGTTTAGCTATACATTCCCTTTCCTTGCTTCTTCTGTAGTAATTTTATTTGGGGTTTTAAAAATTTTATTATCAAAGTCATTTTTGACTCCTAACAACCAACGTTCCCTGTAATAGAAAAAAAAACGGTGCGCGCCGTTCTCATTTCATCTGCGCGGCCGTGCATGCGCACAGCCTCTCCCATTAGGAAATGCCGGCAAGAAGTTAGAAACTTCCGCGCGGCGTTCTCTGATCACGTGCGCGGCCGCGCGGCCGCACACCTTAGAGGGAACAGTGCTAACAACCACATATATAAGGAAATCTGTCCTGACTTTTCTTTGGAAGGACAAATACTGAAGATGATGCTGAAGTACTTTGGCCTCCTAATGACTCCTTGGAGAAGACCCCGATTGTCACGATGTGAATATTATCAGTTGTGAGTCTATGCAGGGTGATGCTCCCCTATTCTAATATTATGGTACTTCCCAATACAAGCAGAACACTTGATATGATGTTTCTGCGCATGTCTACATTCCTAATCCACCATTAATCACTTCTGATGTGCCTTCCCACCTGGAAGGTCGTGTTGCGTAGCAAAATGTAGATTATTCAGGATTTATTGTTTTTATATTGTTTTGTACTGAAATAAATATTTTCTATTAGACATTTAATCTCGGTTTTATTTCTAGGTATTTGAATTCCAAGTAAAAAGATCCAGCATCGCCTCTATGGGATATTCTTCCTTTAACATGGTAGCAATCGGACGGCTCGAACTTTATCTCAAGTTAACACTGATGTTGGGAAAGATGGAAGGCCAAAGGAAGACGGGATGGCAGAGGAAGAGATGGTTAGATGGGGTCATCAATGCAATGAACATGCAAGTGGGGCAAACTTTTGAAGACATTGGAGGACAGGACAACAACCACATAATGGATTTTCTTCATGCCTCAGACTGTTCTTCAGATCTTTCAATGGTGTACCTATCATTGCCACAAATGGTGTAGTGTCTCCTGCTTGGGTGGGGGGTTGGACTAGATGACCTACAAGGTCCCTTCCAACTCTGTTAATCTGTTAATTGTTTCAACTGAGTCATCCACTCCACTGATAGTTATCTTCTTCTTCTTCTTCTTCTTCTTCTTCTTCTTCTTCTTCTTCTTCTTCTTCTTCTTCTTCTTCTTCTTCTTCTTCTTCTTCTCCTCCTCCTCCTCCTCCTCCTCCTCCTCCTCCTCCTCCTCCTCCTCCTCCTCCTCCTCCTCCTCCTCCTCCTCCTCCTTTTTCTTTCTATCTTTCCTAGGATCACAACCTTCTCCACAGGCCAGGGTCTTCACATAATGTGTTAGAAGTAGGAGTCCCTCTTTGAGGGAGATGGGTGATTCAGAAAGGTGAAAAATAAGTAAATAACTAAAAATACTTTGAGCCTGGTCATTTGTGTTTCAAGAAAGAATTTTGGGTTGATTTGGTTCATTGTCCATTGGTTTGTTTCTTGGCTGTCCACAATGTTCTCAGGAGTCTACTTCAACACCAAAGTTCAAAACCTTCAAACCTCTTTGTGTCCAGCTTCTTCAAAGTCCAACTTTTGCTTCAATAATATCTGGTTAATTATTCCTTTTTGGCCCTTTACATAGTGTTGGTTTCCAAAAAAGAAAACCATGTAATGGTTAGGAATGTGTGTGAAATCTATGTGAGAAAGAGTTTGGTCGCACCGTTTTATCTAACACGTTTTATTAAAATGCTTAAAATTCCTGGTGTTGAAGTTCATTTCATTAGCTCAAGAGAGATCAACAGCTTACACATGAAAAAGATATCTAGAAGTCGCTTATGATTAAGGTGTCAAATAGTTTCAAAATGTATTGTGTAAATCTTAGCTAAATCTGATTTCCATCCATCCACTTAATTTATACCAGGGGTCTTCAACCTTGGCAAGTTTAAGACTTGTGGACTTCAACTCCCAGAATTCCTCAGCCACCAAAGCTGGCTGAAGAATTCTGGGAGTTGAAGTCCACAAGTCTTAATGTTGCAAAGGTTGAAGACCCCTGATTTATACAGTTCTTTCTCAACCCATCTTAGAAAAGGCCCAAATTTGATGTGAATATTTAGGAATGTTTTTCTGCTTATCCACTAGATGGCAACCGACAAGAAACATTCAAAATCCTATATAAATATGACTTTACGCTGAGGTTCAGAGCTACTGTACAGGTAACCCTTGACTTACAGTTCATTTAGTGACCTTTCAAAGTTACGACAGCACTGAAAAAAGTGACTTATGACCATTTTTCATACTTACGATTGCTGCAGCATCCCCATGATCACATGATCAGCATTCAGATGCTTGGCAACTGACTCATATTTATGACGGCTGCCATGTCCTAGGGTCATGTGATCCCCTTTTGCGACTTTCTGACAAGTAAAATCAATGGGAAATCCAGATTCCCTTAACAACCATGCTACTTACTCAACAAATGCAATGATTCACTTAACAACTGTGGCAAGAAAGGTCGTAAAATGGAGCAAACTCACTTAACAAATGTTTCACTTAACAACATAAATGTTGGGCTCAATTGTGGTCATAAGTCAAGTACTATCTGTATAGCCTCACACTTACAAGTTCTATATTTAATATTTAACAGCAGATAATATTTTATTATGTACCTTGTGCCGTGTAGTGTTTATTAAAATATTTCTTTGAATTGTAATGTTTGGCTTCCCTTTTTACAATTCTAATTTTAAAAATGGAAGTCTTTTCTCTGTCTTACCATCAACCTGGAGCATGATTTGGTGGTGGCATCTAGCCAAACTTGGCTGATCTCAAAAAGATAAGCAGATTTCAACTTGGTTAATATTTGGGTAGAAATTCCCAGACGCGCAGGGATCAGGCTAAGTGTTTCCCAACCTTGGCAACTTGAAGATATCTGGACTTCAACTCCCAGAATTCCCCAGCCAGCGAATGCTGGCTGGGGAATTCTGGGAGTTGAAGTCCAGATATCTTCAAGTTGCCAAGGTTGGGAAACCCTGGGCTAAAGTGTTTAAAACTCTTCCTCAAACAAGGCACTTGCAAATTACTTCTGTATGTCTAGGGAAAACTTCATGAGCTTTTGCTCAACAAGATTATCTTTTCCTTCAAGTGACACCCAACAATCTTCTGGAAAAAACAACAACAACCCTAAAATACAAAATTGTAGTATTCTTACTGAGGCCTCTCTGAAAAAGACTAAACAGGGCTTCACTGTTAGTTGCCAAGAATTTTTTTTAAAGGGGAAAAAAAATGATTTCTCCAACTTGTCTCACAGGTTCCTTGTCCCGAACAAGGTTCAAATTTGCCTGCAGAAACCGCTGGAATGCTGCTGAGGATTTTGGCCCCCAAATGTGTCTGCTTACCAATTCATCACACAGAAGGCCTTTTCCCCAGGTATGAAACTGTTCTTAGTCCAAACTAAGCAGATGTGGAGACTCTAGAAAGAGTGCAGAGAAGAGCAACAAAGATGATTAGGGGGCTGGAGGATAAAACATATGAAGAACGGTTGCTGGAACTGGGTACGTCTAGGGTTTCTTGCCTAAGCAGGGGGTTGGACTAGAAGACCTCCAAGGTCCCTTCCAACTTTCTTATTCTACTCTATTCTAGTTTAATGAAAAAAAGGATTAGGGGTGACATGATAGCAGCATTACAATATTTGAGGGGCTGGCACAAAAAAGAGGGGGTCAAGCTATTCTCCAAAGCACCTGAAGGCAAGATGAGAAACAATGGATGGAAACTAACTAAGGAGAGAAGCAACCTAGAACTAAGGAGAAATTTCCTGACAGTGAGAACAATTAACCAGTGGAACAACTTGCCACCAGAAGTTGTGAATGATCCAACATTGGAGGTTTTTAAGAAGAGATTGGACAACAAATTTGTCCAAAATGCTATAGGGTTTTCTGCTTGAGCAGGGGGCTGGACTAGAAGACCTCCAAGGTCCCTTCCAACTCTGTTAATTCTGTTATTAACTGAAAATTAAGGTAGATCCCCCCCCGGCTACTAATTTATTTCTCGGTATTGGCAAGCTGTCTCCTTCCTTGCAGCTGGTTCTAATACTGGTTTACCGTGTCGGCTCTTCATACCTTTCCCATGTTAGAAAGCCATTCTGGCAGTCTTGTGGTTTGGTCTTTCAAGAGTGACAATAAATTAACAAAGGAAGTGGATGAACGTGCTAGGACTGGCCTGATGCATTCATGAAAGAGAAATAACGCTCGGGGCTACATTTTGCTGGTCGCGTTGAGGAAGGAACATGCTTTCACTGCAGGACAAGGAAAGAATTTCTATTGTGACAAGGATAGAGAGTAATGGCTTCCAACTGACTGGAGCAAGTGGTTGCTTGACTGCATCGGGCGTCAGAACAATGCTTCAGTGAGAGTCCCAGGATGGGACGAGAGCTGAACTCCTTAGTTATAAATCATTGGCATGTCACGAGTGATCGAATGCTTAACCAGAGAGGAAGAACAAGGCCTTTCAATCAAAAGATGATGCAATCTTTGGTGACTTCACAGGTCTGTATATAGAATAGAACAGGACAGGACAGGACAGGGTAGGATAGAGTAGGGTAGGGTAGGGTAGGGCAGGGTAGGGTAGAGTAGAATTATGGAGTAGAGTAGAGTAGAATAGAATAGAATAGAATAGAATAGAATAGAATAGAATAGAATGAAATTAAGAAAGAATAGAATAGAATAGAATAGAATAGAATAGAATAGAATAGAATAGAATAGAATAGAATAGAATAGAATAGGATTTGTAAGGGACCTTGGAGGTCTTCTAGTCCAACCCCCTGCTCAGGCAGGAAACCATATACCATTTCAGACAAATGGTTGTCCAATCTTTTGTTAAAAACTTCCAGTGTTGGAGCATTCACAACTTCTGGAGGCAAGCTGTTCCACTGGTTAATTGTTCTATCAGCAAGTTTCTCTTTAATTCTAGGTTGCTTCTCTCCTTCATTAGTTTCCATCCATTGATTCTTGTCCTGCTTTGAGGTGCGTTGGAGAATAGCTTGATATTATTGATATTTTATTAAAATACAGTCCTTTTAACAGTTCCAAGAAGGTTCCACACTTATTTGCATTATTTAGGTGACCTTAAGGCAGGGGTGTCAAACATGCGGCGTCACATGATGTATCGCGCCTTTCCCCCGTTCGCTAAACTAGGCATGGGCGTGGCCAGTGCGTGATGCATCCGGCCTGTGGGCCGCGAGTTTGACAGTCCTGCCCTAAGGGCACAGATAGATTTCCAGGTGTCCTCTGCAATTCTCCAAAAGAGAGCTAACAACCAGATGACTGCAAGGAACATAAATCCTTCCATCCTCCACCATTCAGTCAGAACTGAAGAAGCTTCTTGGATGAGAAGTGAAAGGTGTTCAAAAAAAGAAAAACCAAGTCCAGTTGCCTCTTGAAAAAGCACCTTTGGGACAAGTCTGCATCTAATTGGTCACCATACTACAAAAAAGACATTGAAACCCTAGAGAAAGTGCAGACAAGAGCAACCAGGATGATAAAGGGTCTGGAAAATAAAACATACAAAGAGCGGTTGCAGGAACTGAGCTTGGCCAGTCTGGCGAAGAGAAGGACCAGGGGTGACATGATAGCAGTGTTCCAATACCTGAGGGGATGCCACAGAGAGGAGGGGGTCAGGCTGTTCTCTATGGCACCAGAAAGCCAAACAAGGAATAATGGATGGAAGCTGACCAAGGAGAGATTCAACCTGGAAGTGAGGAGAAACTTTCTGACGGTGCGAGCGATCGACCAGTGGAACAGCTTGCCTTCGGAGGTTGTGAGAGCCCTAACACTTGCGACCTTCAAGGGGAGACTGGACTGCCATCTGTCTCAAATGGTGTAGGAACTCCTGCGTGAGCACCGGGTTGGACTAGATGACCTACAAGGTCCCTTCCAACTCTAATAATAAATCTAAAATCTAAGGGGAAACAAGATGGAAACTCAACTTTTCACTAGGAAGAAGTCTATGTTGACATCACATCTTGAAACCGTGTGGATGGCCAATGCTGGAATTGTTGTTGCTGTTGTCATTTTGCACATGTCAGGTCCTTCATTTGCTTCTGAGTGATGCCCCCATTCAGGATTAATTCAATGCTTAAAACAAGAAATGTGTTAATAAAAAACGAAAAGCAATGTAAAAGATAAAAGAATAGCAACTACTAAATCAGAATGAACAGAAATTATGTTTCCAATAGTTCTGCTTTAGCTGGAAGAAAAGGCTTAAATCATATATTTGTATGGATGCATGACAATTTATAGAAATATAAAATGCTTTGACCTAGTTAGGGAATGTTTCATCCAATCATCAAAACCTCAAAGCAACAACAGTTATTTGTATGTCTTAACATCGCCCCTTTCTTTGTATTTAGTCTATTTTGTGAGTGTCTTTAGATGGGTTTACGTTATTTGGATTCAGATGGAACATTTCCATACAACGGTATGTGACACTACATTAACACGGAATATTACACGATATTCATCCCTACACGCAACACACATCACACATGATTCTCTTCAACAACAGATACTTTACTCCAACAGGGAACCCATCCCACTTAAATAATTTTTTCCAAACTTTGCCATTTTGGGGGAATGTCAATTTGTTGAAGAGCCGAGGTGGCGCAGTGGTTAAATGCAGCACTGCAGGCTGACTGCTAGTTCAGCAGTTCAGCTGTTCAAATCTCACCAGGCTCAAGGTTGACTCAGCCTTCCATCCTTCCGAGGTGGGTAAAATGAGGACCCAGATTGTTGGGGGCAATATGCTGAACTCTGTAAACCGCTTAGAGAGGGCTGTAAAGCACTATGAAGCAGTGTATAAGTCTAAGTGCTATTGCTATTGATGGGATCCCCTTCTCACTGGTGTCAGAAGTGGGGGGGGGGGAAGAAAAGCAGAAATGGCAAATTTGGGGGTAATTATAACATTAAGAAAAGATTTCTGATGGAAAGAACAACAACAACAAAAAAAGGGTTAGGAAGGGTGTGCATGGAAGGTTATTTTCCAACCTATTTTCCAAAGCAACTGAAGGCAGAACAAGAATCAACGAATGGAAACTAATCAAGGAGAGAAGCAACCTAGAACTAAGGAGAAAGTTCTCGAGAATAATGAATCAGTGGAACTCCCTGCCTCCAGAAGTTGTGGGTGCGGCATCATTGGAGGTTTTTAAGAAAAGATTGGATAGCCATTTGTCTGAAATGGTGTAGGGTCTCCTGCTTGAGTAGCGGTGTCAGGATGAGAATAAATCTCATCAGAGGCGAAAATAGATCTTTCCCTGGAACTCTGACATTAGAAAAGAAATCACAGTTTAAAGTTCTAAGTAGAAAAAATTTATTTCGGTACAAAAACAATAAATTCTCATTAATCACATCTTAGCTATAAAAACACGTCTTGCTTCTACAGAAGCTGAAATAGAAGGACGGATCAAAGAAAGGAATGTACACATGTGTACTAGGAACATATTAATCACGTGCTCAGGAATAAACCATTATATTAGATAGGGATGCGGCTCCCTGCATATACATGATGTAACAGGCAATATAATCACTGCGTGACAAGCGGGTTGGACTAGAAGACCTCCAAGGTCCCTTCCAACTCTGTTATTCTATGTCAGAGGTCTTCAAACTGTATAGCTGGCTGGAGAATTTTGGGAGTTGAAGTCCACAAGTCTTAAAGTTGCACAGTTTGGGGATCCCTGTTCTATGTTCTAAGGTGGTTATCCTCAAACTCCTCATGCTTTGTATCCTTCTTGTTCTAAAAAGATATTATGGGCATCTCTTATGCAGATGACACTCAGTTCTAATTCTCCTTTTCTTTTGATTCAAGAGAAGAGCAGAAGAGCTCACTTAGGCTCAGAGGACCTGCAGGGGAAATGATCAATTGAAAACTAGATTTGATACATTTCTTTAAAAAGAAAAAAGAAAGAAAGAAAACTAATGCAGACTAGAGGATATTTGTAGTGGGCTTCATCGGTCTGGTCACGCTGCTCAGCATTGCACCTTAATATTTTGGGAAGGTGATGGTCTTGTCCAATTTTTCAGAGTCTGCTTGCAAACCATGAAGTGTCACTTCCTTCTATAGAGTGGAACATGCACGAAATTCAATGTATATACTGAAAAATGGGGAATATTTGTAGCTCAGAGTTGAATTGTGGGCTCCTTGGTGCTCTCTGAGCTTGGTGGTTTTCTTGCAGACGTTTCATCACCCAACTAGGTAACATCATCAGTGCTAGAAGGGAGTGGGGTTTGCAGAGAGGAGGAGGAGGAGTGCTTCATCACTGGAGGTTTTCAAGAAGAGACTGGACAGCCACTTGTCAGAAATGGTATAGGGTCTCCTGTTTGAGCAGGGAGTTGGGCTAGATGACCTACGAGGTATCTTCCAACTCTGTTATTCTCTAAGATATTCTAAGGAAGAGGAGGAAGAGGAGGAGGAGGAGGAGAACTGTGGGGTCCTTGGTGCTCTCTGAGCTTGGTTGCTTTCTTGCAGACATTTCATGACCCAACCAGGTAACATCATCAGTTCTAGTGATCAGGGTCATCAGGACTAGCACTGATGATGTTACCTAGTTGGGTCATGAAATGTCTGCAAGAAAGCAACCATGCCCAGAGAGCACCAAGGAGCCCTCAATTCAAGGTATGATTATTGTTTTTTCATATGCTGAACGGATGTAAGCAGGCCATTACTTTAAAAGAATTTAAACTGGATGCAGGGCCAGGACATGAGCAAGCTTGCCTTTCAGACAGGATGCAAAACAGCAGAGACAATTCTCTCAGCTAGGGAAGAAGGAGAGGTAGGAAAAAAGGCACCACATTTATCCTTTAAACCTCCAAAATAAAGGAAGCAGGATGAATGGTTTGATCTCGTCCACTTGGCAAGAGGGAGGGGGGTTCTAACTGTTGCAAAAACAGGTGTTAGCAAGCTTTATGCAAACCCTGGAAATTATTTTTTTCCCTGCAGTTCTGATATAATCAACCGTACATACGGGAATTCTCTTCCTTTGGGGGGGAAAAAGCATTTTCATCTGAAAAAAGTCTTAGACAAAAATATTCTCCCTGATAATCTTATTTGCCAAATTCTTTGAAATCTGTTGGCTCTTGAACAAGATTTCTGTCTTTCTGAAAAGAAGAGAGATTCTCTGCAAGGTCTGCTCCTTTGCTGCTCTCTGAGCTTGGTAGTTTTCTTGCAGACGTTTCATGACCCAACCAGGTAACATCATCAGTGCTAGAAGGGAATGGGGTTTGCAGAGAGGAAGAGGAGGAGGAAGAAGAGGAAGAAGAAGAGGAAGAGGAAGGAAGAAGAGATCTGTGGGGTCCTTGGTGCTCTTTGAGCTTGCTTGTTTCCTTGCAGATGTTTCATTATCCAAACTAGGTAAGATCATCAGTGTTAGAAGGGAGGGGAAGTTGTAGAGAGGAGGAGGAGGGAGGAGGAGGAGGAGGAGGAGGAGGAGGAGGAGGAGGAGGAGGAGGAGGAGGAGGAGGAGGAGGACTGTGGAGTCCTTCAGAATTCCTCTGAGCTTGGTAGTTTTCTTCCAGATGTTTCATGACCCAAACTAGGTAAGATCATCAGCGCTGATGATGTTACCTGGTTTGGCTAATGAAAACAACCAAGCTCAGAGAGTACCAAGGACCGCCCATTTCAACTCCGAGCTATAAATATTCTCCTTTATTGATAAGTAAGAGATTCATACTTCTTAGTAAAAATGGTGTGTGAGTCTATTTCTTGATGTGCCAATGTTCTCTGAGAAAGAAGCCAATCCTTTGTGGGTTCCCTTCAGATGGGGGACAGTCCCCTCCTTAGCAAGTCTGAAGACAACTACAGTTGTTTGTTCTTCAAAAGAATTTGAAGCTTTATAAATGCAACAGGACTGCTTAATTTTCTCCTAATAATTGTGTTGCTTCTCTCCAAATCAGTCCTACTGCGTGAATAGTTATCGCTTCTGTCAGTCATTTTCCGAATAAATGTTTCTGGAGGATTTCTGAAGCAACAATCCTCAGAGTCAAACTGAAATGAAGCAGCCAAGCTGTTCAAAAGGCGTTGGTGGACATGTTCGAGACTGGAGAAGGCCTTGAGTTGACATGGAGAACTTCCTCAAGGACAGCCCTGCAGCCTCTGTCTGGGGTACAACGTGTTTCCAGGTCTCTCCCAGGGTTCTTAAGCTATGCCACAACTCTCTTTTTTCTTAATAATTTTGGACCCCAATTGCCTCCAATGACCTGTCCCATTTGTGCCACCTCAATTGGCACAAAGCAGAGTTCCTAATTTTATTTAACTCTACGGCTAGGTTGATTTCATTTTGAGGTGAGAAGTTGGCTTATGCTAATGAGCACTATCTTGTGCATATTGAACCAGAGAGCCCGTTTGATTTGAGTCGTTAAGGTGCGGAGAGACTGGGAGACAGTGAATTCTAGTTCATTCTTAAGCATGAGAACCAGCTGGGGCAATCATTTGCCTAAACCCTCACAGATTTTGTGCCTTGAGTTGGTCAAGTCAAGTCAAGGTCAACTCATCAAGTCAACTCAAGTCAACTCAAGTCAACTTAAGTCATCATATCAAATCAAATCAAATCAAGTCAAGTCATCAAGTCAAGTCATCAGGTCAAGTCATCAAGTCAACTCAACTCAAGTCAAATCTTTATTATGGCCATAGAGTAGCAGAAATGTACAAAATAAAGGCAGATTGTAAATCTAATAATCAATATAATGTGGTGATTGATCAATAATAACACTATTAAGGTGCTTAAACATGTCTAATTAAGTGTGTGTCTGCCTTTTGGTCAACCCTATCTTCTTATGGCACTCTACCTGTGACCAGGGAGGAGAAAGTAGCACAATATAGAAATACTTAGATATTGCATAGATTAAAAACTGATGTTGTTAATGCCTGGAATGCACAACCTGACTCTGTGGTTTCTTCCCAACCCCCAAAACTTTACCCTTAGACTGTTTACTGTTGACCTCACCCCATTCCTAAGAGGTCTTTAAGGGGCACCAACGTCAATAAGAGCACCAACGTGCCTACCGTCCCTGTCCTAATGTCCCCTTTTATTCGTATCCATTTCATGTATTCATAATTATGTTTATACTTATATCTGTTATCTAATACATGCCTGACGAAATAAATAATAAATAAATAAATAATAAATATAAAAAATAAAATAAATAAAAGAAGAAGAATGCTACAGTCTTCAGGTGAGCAGCCAAGGTGAAGTCCCGGCATTCTTTGGGAGAAAAGAGACCTCGAATCAACCCCTCGAAAGGAAACAAGGGTCCAAAGAACGGGGGACAAAGCGCAAATGTCTCATTTCCATCCGTCCACGATGTGTCACAGAGGAGGAGGAGGAAGAGGAGGAGACAACGCGGAGGGCACTACTAACTTTGGAGAGCCAGCAGGGGCCCGGAGAAGCTCCGAGGAGAGCTGGTGGCGTCCACGAGAATCTCTTCAGCCCGCGGATGACAACGGACGACGTCTGCCTTTCGGTCAACCCTCCCCTTGGAGTGGCAGTCTATCTGTGAGCCAGGCTCGGGGAGGAGAAAATCCAGTGCTTTTATTCATTCTCTCGGGATCCTTTTTCTGCCCGGGGGCGAAGCGCTCGCCTTCTCCAGAGGCTCCCCGCGAGGGTCTCTGTCCAAAGGGGGCGATGGGGAGTCTCACAACCGACAACCCTGCGGCAGTTGCGAGCGAAGCGGCGGGGAATTGGATGCGCGTGACCGGGGAAGGGGAAGGGGGACGGGACCCTCGGAGGGAGAGGAGACTCTGCGCAGTCCAAAGCCAGCCCGGCTGAATCGGGGAGCGGGAAGGGATGGACCCCCAATTCCAGCCCCCCCAACCGCCCCTCCCGTGGAAAGTCAGGCTGTTTGGAGGAGAAAACGCCGGAATCCTCCAACTGCAAAGCGGCTCCCGTCACCTGCAAGCTCCGCGGCGGGCGAGCGGGCGGGCGGCCATGGGAGCCGCGTCCTTGTTCCGGGCTCGGGCGGCGGAGGCTGCAGGCGCCTCCTCCTCCTCCTCCTCCTCCCCCGAGAGGGTGGGGGGGCGCTGGGGCGGGGGAGGGCGTGGATTGGAGGGAAGTTGAGGGGGGCGGGGCCGGTGGGCGTGGCGGGAGCTGCCCAGGAGCCCCAGCCGGGAGGGGCGCTCCAGTCTGCCTCGCCCTCCAGCCCAGCTCCAGCCGCCGCCCCCGCCCGCATCCCGCCGCCGCCACTCCAACTCTGGCCGGCAGCTCCGGCAGGCAGGCAGGCAGGCAGGCAGGCAGGCAGGCAGGCAGGCAGGCAGGCAGGGCGGGAGGGGCGCGCAGAGAGGCAGCCCGGCGGGGCTCCTTTGTGGCCGGGGCGCTGCAGAGGCGGCAGGTCCGGCGAGCGAGCCGGCTGTCAAGAGCCGAGCGGGGCCGGCGGAGGTGAGAGCGGCCGGCCAATGCAGGGGGCGCCCCGCAGGCGGCGGAGCAGCGGTCCCGGGGAAGCCTCCGGCGCGGGAGGCAGCTTGAGCCGGGCCGGCGCGGGACTGCCAGGAAGCGGCAGGTAGGCAGGCAGCCACCCCGCCCGCCCGCCCCGAGCGCCGCCACTTGTCCGCCCGCGGCTGCAGATGGGACGGGCGGCTCCCACGTGGCGGCGGGCAGTGATGGGCAGCTTTGCCAGGTGCTGCTTTTCCTTCCTTACTTCCTTCCTTCCTTCCTTCCTTCCTCCTCCTTCCTTCCTTCCTTCCTTCCTTCCTTCCTTCCTTCCTTCCTTCTTCCCTTCCTTCTCCTCCCTCCCTCCCTCCACGCTTCCTTTTCTCTTCCTTCTCCTCCCTCCCTCCGTTTTCCTCCCTTCACCCTTCTTTCTCTCCCATCCTCCCTTCCTTCCTCTTCTCCTTCTCTTCCTCCCTCCCGTTTCCTTCCTCCCTTCCTCCCTCCCTTCTTCCCGCCCCCGCCCTCCCTCCCTCCCTCCCTTTTCTCTTTCCTTTCCTCCCTCCCTCCCGTTTTCCTCCTTTCACCCTTCTTTTCTCTCCTCTCTCCCTCCCTCCCTCCCTCCCTCCCTCCCTCCCTTCTTTTCTCTTTCTCTTCCTCCCGTTTTCCTTCCTTCACCCTTTTTCTCTTTTTCCTTACTCCCTCCCTCCCTCCTTTTCTTTTTCTCCTTCCTTCTCTCCTTCCCTCCGCATCCCTTCCGCGGACGCTCCTGCCCGGGACCTCGGGGGCGCTGGCGATCGGGGAGCGGCTGTCTTTCGCTTCGGCGCGGCTGCTGCTGCTGCGGCCGTGGGGCTTGAGCGGCCCCGGGGGAGCTTTCCTCGGGCGAGCGCGGAGCCGGGCGCTTCATCTGCCGGGCGAGAAGAGCTGCGCGGGCGGCCCAGTTGGGGAGCCCGCCGGTTCCTCTCTAGCGCTGCTGGGGCTGGTTGCGCGGAGCCGGCGGGGCCGAGCGGTGGCTGCGCTCAGGTGGCGCGGAGCGGAGCCGCTTTCGGAACAAAGGCCGCGCTCTTGTCTTTGGGGCACTTTCGCTCCGGCCGCCGTTCTTCCCGCGGGGATCGCGGCTTCCCCTTCCCCGAGCTGGTCCTCTCCGCCCCCTCCGCCCTCCCGGCCCCCCAACCCAGCCGCCAGGGTTCAAATTTGTCGGCTAATGGCTGGGTGTAATTGCTGCTTGCTTTGCTTGACGGGTGAGCGGAGTTGTTGTGTGTCCCGAGGGCAGGAAGAGCGAAAGCGGAGGGAGGCATTCCGGCAGCCGTTAGGGAGCTTGGCGGGCCGGTGCAGTCTACCTGGGAATAAGGCTCCCCACGCGTCTCTTGCCAGTTGGCGCTGCGGCGGGAACCTTCAGGGGTCTCCAGCCTGCCTGCTCGGTAGACCAAGGAAGAAAGTCCAGGCGTGGCCTGATCCGGCCCCCTCCCTCCCTCCCCTCCTCCGCGCCCCCGTTTCTGTGTTGAGGTTCGGCGCAGGTGAGACCCGTCTCACCTAGAAGTGATCGAAAGCCTCGCTTAGGCTTCCCCACAACGGAAAAGGGCTTTTGCAAGTAACTCCCTCGATGATTCCTGGGTTAAAAGTCAGGCTGCAGCCTTCCTCCTCCTCCTCCTCCTCCTCCTCCTCCTCCTCCTCCTCCTCCTCCTCCTCCTCGCTGTTGTGTTTTGAGCTCGGGAAGGATTTGGCGCTGTGGGTTCACGCTTCGTCTCTCTTCCTTTCCAGGCGTTAGAGAGTCAAGTGGGCACGGCGTTCAAAATGGGAATCCCGATTGTGCTGCTTCTTCTGGGCACCGTGGCGCTGGCTGAATCCGCCAGAGGTAAGGAGGCGAATGCAATGGTCTGCAAGTAGATGGTTTATTTATTTTTAATTCCTGAGGACTTTTCAGAAATTGCCTAATAGTGACCCTTGAGGCAGACTCTTTTCTGTTTTCCTCCCTTCCTTCCTTCCTTTTCTCCCACCCTCCCTCCTTTTCTCTTCCTCCTTTCCTCCTTCCTTCCTTCCTTCTCTTTTCCACCCTCTCTCCTCCTTTCCCCCCTTTCATTTTTCCTTCCTTCCCTCTCTCCTTCCTTTTCTCTTTCTCCCTCCCTCCCTCCCTCCCTCCCTTCCTTCCTTCCTTCCTTCCTTCCTTCCTTCCTTCCTTCCTTCCTTCCTTCCTTCCTTCCTTTTCTCTTTCTCCTTCCTCCCTCCCTCCCTCCCTCCCTGCAACTGAAGTGTTGCCCCTCAACCACCCCTCCTGCCCCCTTCTTGTATTTCTCTCCTGCCCACGCAGGTGTGCTCTCTGGGGCTTTCCACGTCCACTCTGAGTTGTGAAAGCCCGCACTGGGCTTCCAGTTTGCAGTCTGGCGCACAAGGAAAAAAAAACACAATTGCATTCCTGGGTGGATCAGGGCAGCCTCTCCCCTCCTGTAATCTCTTCCAGCCCAGCTCTGCCTAATTCCCCCAATCGCACTAACTAAACAAACGAATCCATTAACTTCCGGGAGTGACAGACAAATGACAGCTCTCAACCGCCAGGGAGAGCGAAGCCTCCTTTAGCCCGGTGGCTCCAACCCACCATCGGATTCCCCGAACCAGGTTGGGCCCTTAGAGCAGGGATGGTGGGGGCTGGGCTGCGAAGTGGCTGGCTGGTCAAATGTGAGATTAAACTAACCAAGGTTTAAAGAACTGGCCCAAGCCTAGGACTCTTACTGTCCTTTCCTTATCGGAAGACCCCAAAATGACCTTTTAGAGTCTGCCTCACCTGTCTTAATAAGGAACCCTTCTTCTTCTTCTTCTTCTTCTTCTTCTTCTTCTTCTTCTTCTTCTTCTTCTTCTTCTTCTTCTTCTTCTTCTTCTTCTTCTTCTTCCTCCTCCTCTTCCTCCTCCTCCTCCTCCTCTTCCTCTTCCTCTTCCTCTTCCTCTTCCTCTCCTCTTCCTTCCTCCTCCTCCTCCTCCTCCTCCTCCTCCTCCTCCTCCTCCTCCTCCTCCTCCTCCTCCTCCTCCTCCTCCTCCTCCTCCTCCTCTTCTTCTTCTTCTTCTTCTTCTTCTTCTTCTTCTTCTTCTTCTTCTTCTTCTTCTTCTTCTTCTTCTTCTTCTTCTTAACATAGGAATGGACCCTGTTTACTCCACTGCCCCAATTAACGGTTATTTTAAAGCGCAGGTAGTCCTTGACTTAAAACATTTCATTTAGTGACCATTCAGAATTACAATGGCAGTTTTTCATTCTTATGACCATTGCAGCATCCCTATGGTCATGGGATTCAAAATTCAGATGCTTGACAACTGACTCATATTTATGACGGTCATGGTGTCCCAGGGGCTCCCGTCATCCCTTTTCCCAACCTTCTGATCAGCAAAGTCAATGGTGAAGCAAGGTTCACAAGTTAGTAACTTCTAAGCTGAATTACCATCATTAACTGAGGATTACCTGTACAAGGGGCTTCTTCTACCAAGAACTTCTCTCCTGTAGGCCTCTGAGGTTCTCCCAGGAAAGACCCATGTTCCCCTGGTAGAGAGGGGGTCCAGCAGCTCATCACTGGGGGGGGGGCTGGCTCGTTCATCTGGATAAATATTGGAGCAAGGCCTTGGTGGCCTGGTCAACCGTGGGCGGAATCACCAGTGGGTTATAGCCATCTCAGCATTCTTTGAAGCTCCAGCTGACAGCTCCTCTCTCTCTCTCTCTCTCTCCCTCCCTCCCTCCCCCCCTCCCCCCTCTTTCCTCTTGTAATGATGGGATTATGAGTAGGCAGTCAAGCTGTCAGGCACCCCAAGCCAAGACTCAACAGCAATTTCCAACTCTCTTGACCCTACAAGACTTGGGACTTGACACTAGACCCAGCTTGGCGAGATAAGGGTTCTTCCTGCAGATAAGCATCAAGCCATAGAGGAGAAGGTTGACTTCCCATTGCTAGTGAGAGTGTGCAAATGCTTTGATGCCTTCGGGGAGTTTAAACTTTTGTTGTTTTTAACTCCCAGCCTTCCTACGAATTAGCAGAATCTTGGCAAGGTGCTTTTGTGCTGGAAACTGAGCGGGTGTTACATGTTTATGTAGGCCTGAGAACTTCTGGTTCCCTCTCCCCCCTCTCTCTCTTCCTCCCTCCCTCTCTCCCTCTTTTCCTCCTCTTTCTCTCTCTCCCCTCCTCTCCTCTCTTTCCCTCCCTCCTCCTCTCTCTCTCCCCCTCCCCCTCCTTTCTCTCCCTCCCTCTTTCCCTCCTTCCTTCTCTCCCTCTTTCTCTCCTCTTTCTCTTTCTCTCACTCTCTCCCCCTCCTTCTCTCCCTCCCTCCTTGTCTCTCCCTTTCCCTCCCTCCTCTCTCTCTCCCTCTCTCCCTCCCTCTTTCCCTCCTTCCTTCTCTCCCTCTTTCTCTCCTCTTTCTCTCTCTCTCACTCTCCCCCCTTCTCTCCCTCCCTCCCTCCTTGTCTCTCCCTTTCCCTCCCTCCTCCTCTCTTTCCCTTCCTCCTTCTCTCTCCCTTTCTCCCTCTCTCCCTCTCTCCCTTCCTCCTTCTCTCTCTCTCCTCCCTCCTTCCCTCCCTTCTCTCTCTCTCCCCCTTTCTCCCTCCCTCCCTCCTCCCTCTCTCTCCCCCTCTCCCCACTTTCACCCCTCCCCCCAGGGTGTCTTGCCAGCATCATTATTATTATGTTGTAACCACGTTGCCTGCAGCCTTAATCTAGCCAAGGGGTGAAAAAAAATGGGAATGTTTTGGGAATAGATGTGCTGTTTCTCAGGTCAAACTGATCATGTCTAGCAGAGGAGGATGAGCAGGGAAATGCTTAAAAGCCTTTAGACAGGTGACAAAACTCAGAATTTGAAACTTTCTTCTGATAATGGCATAGTGGAGGGTAACCATGCCCTTTGGCTGCAGATCAAAACGTTATTTTTCATCCAGATATTCTACATGGAACCGGTGCAAAAAAAAGAATGATTTTTGGAGAATGATCAGTGTCCCCAGAGGAAAGACTCTGAGAGGCAGGGGGACCTGGAAAACTGAACCTTGAGAAAATTGAGTTTCAGGGGACCTGAGAACACTCTTCAAATACCCATAAAGGCTTCACAATGAAGGGGATCATTAGCTGTCCTTTGTCCCCTCTGAATGAAGGGGACTGAAATGCTGTTAAAATGGCCGGAGAGGAGTTTCCAACTGATGGCTTTGAAAATGTGTTAATGGGAGGAGGAACTTGACAATGTAGACTTTGCTCAAAGGGTTGATTGATTCATTATGGACCATCAAGTCATTTGCAACTCCTTGTGACCAGATAGATTGGTTTTTTCCCCTGTGGTGATCTGTCCCTAACCTGTTCTTTCAACTAAGGATGTAGCCTTCCCTTAATTGGGCCTTTCCAAACCGAGGTGGATATTCAGGGATGCTTCACTTGGAGCATGGTTGGATTGGCAGGTTATGATTCTCTTAATATTATTTAGTCCTTCGGGAGTCCTTCGGGAGTTGGGCGGCATATAAGAATAACAAAATAAATAAATAATAAATAAATATATATATATATATATATATTAAAAAAAAGGACTATTCATTGGCAAACTTTAAAAAGTATGTATATTTTATGTATTTTTTTTTTGCAATTTTTCTAGCTGCCAAACTCGACCAAGTGACTCTGTACGGCTTACAATTCTAAATCAATGAAACAATTCAAACAGTAAAAAAAAACAGTTTTCTTAAATAGTAATGCAGTAGAAACATATTACTTAGAAATGTTTAAAGTCAGGTATTTCTAGACTTTTCATCAGAGAAATGGAAACTGCAGGGATGGGTCCAATCATTTAATCGGGCCAACTTGTCCTCAACTTTTTTCATATGGTTTTTATGAAAGTGAGGCCTCGCCAGCAATTCTCATCCCCTCCCAGCTCTCTTTATCTGACTGTCATAGATAAGAGCATCTTTCAATATTCAACAGATGTTAACATTACTTAAGTTTTTACTGCAATGAAGTCTTATCAACCTGACAGCTGTTTTACACACTGCACAGCAAACAATCAATCAGAATAGAGCTGGAAGGGACCTTGGAGGTCTTCTAGTCCAACCCCCTGCTCAAGCAGGAGACCCTAGTTCATTTCAGACAAGTGGCTGTCCAGTCTCTTCTTAAAAGCCTCCAGTGATGGAGCACTCACAACCTCTGGTGGCAAGCAGTTCCACTGGTTACTCGTTCTCACTGTTAGGAAGTTTCTCCTTAATTCCAGGTTGCTTCTCTCCTTCATTAATTTCCATCCATTGTTTCTTGTCCTGTCTTCTGGTGCTTTGGAGAATAAGTTGACCCCCTCTTCTTTGTGGCAGCCCCTCAGATATTGGAACACTGCTATCATGTCCCCCCTAGTCCTTCTTTTCTCTATATTGGCCAAACCCAAATCCTGCAACCATCCTTCATGTGTTCTAGTCTCCAGGCCTTTAATCCTCTTTGTTGCTCTTCTCTGCACTTTTTCCAAAGTCTCAACATCTTTTTTTTTTTGTAATGCGGTGACCAAAACTGGATGCAGGATTCCAGGTGTGGCCTTACTGAGGCTTTATAAAACGGCACTAACACTTCAGGTGATTTTGATTATATGCCTCTATTTATATAACCCAAAAATTGTATTAGCTTTAGGTAAATCTTTTCGACCAATCTTTGTGTTGTCTTTTATAACACGCTCAGCATAAAATGGAAGCTACGAACTGTGCATTTCCAGACATTGGCTCGTCACCACGTTCGCTCTTGATTCGCTCTGTCTACCTTTATAAAAACACCCCAAAGAAAACAAAACCAGAACGAGAAACTCTGTGTGTGTGTGTGAACAGACTCGCAATTCACCAATGATCTGGATGGAGAAAACATCTGTGGGCTCCCCAAATCTGTGATTTTTATTTGGCGCATTGGAGCGAAATGCGATGAATCCTTGCTTTATATTCCGAAGCGAGGGCCGTGAATATATGGGATTGTGCAGTTGTGCCGGTGTGTTTGCACAAACAGTACTATCCAAGTGCCAGCCCTGTTCAGGTTCTCCCCTCCTGGGTTCACAAGTCAGATAAACATCGGCTGTCTCGCATTTGGTGTGTTGCCCTGATTGCACAGTCTCCTCATTGTAGTTTTGTAAACATGGCAAGGGGCGCTTTGACTAATCTAACGGTTCCATTTCATCAAAATCCATCCAATTTTCAGGAAGAAATCCAGCCAATAACTCCAGGCTACTTCTTACATTAAGTGCTTAAACTTAATTTTGAGCTTCGTAGGGGAAAGGAAGAGAAATGTAAATTGGGAACAGAGGCCTCTTGGAATAAGCTTGGATTTGTCTCTGGTTCTGCCCTTTTTTAGTCTTCTCTTTTGCTCTTTCCCTCTCCCTCTCTTTCTCTCCCTCTCCCCCTCCCTCCCTTTCCTAGCTGCTGAAGAAAAGGTTCATTCTTGGTTAGAAGATATATATATATTCCTGGGCCTGGTAAATTTATTTTATGAAAGATTTACGCAATCTTCGGTATTTGGTTATGGGGCTCTGGAGGGACTATTGGAAGACGTGCCACGAAGCAATTAGGTTCTCGTTCTTTTTAAGGATTCAATCTTGGAAATTTCTGTATTTGAATATAAGAGGTCAGATTACTAATAGTTCTGGGTAAAATTTGGGAAACCTTATTTTATTTAAACATGGCAGGACCTCACCACTGTTATCCTTTTGGCCCGGTTTATGGATCTCGTATAAAAACTTAATTTTGGAAAGCTTAGCAAATTTGTACGTACTTGTGTTCCATCACTTAGTGATTCATGCAAGACTCATTCTGGATTTCTTTCAAAAAATAACCGAGTGAACCTTGACTTATGATAGTCCCTTTGAAAATATCCCATTACAACCCCAAATTTCTCCTCCCCAGTACAACTGAAATACGGTAGACAAAAAAAAATGTTGGTTAGCTGTCAAAAGTATTTAAAGATGATATCTATGAATTAAATACGTGAAAATTTACATCCTTGCTAGCATTGAACCAAGAAAAGGGGGTTTATGTACAGAACATGTGTCTCCTAAACAAATCTGAATTTGACTACAGTAGCCCTCGACTCATGACCACAAGTGAGCCAAAATTTTATATTGGTAAGCGAGACATTTGTTCAGTGAGTTTTGCCTCGTTTTATGATCTTTCTTGCCACAGCTGTTAAGTGAATCATTGCAGTTGTGAAGTTAGAAACCTGGTTGTTAAGTGAATCTGGCTTTCCCGTTGACTTTTGCTTGTCAAAAGGTTGCAAAAGGGTGTGTGTGTGTCACGTGGCCCTGTGACATTGTGACCGTCATAAATATGAGTCAGTCCATTTTGATCACATGACCATCGGGACATTGCAGCGGTCGTTAAGAAAACAATAATAAATTACTCTTTCGAGTATCATAACTTTGAATGGTCAGTAAAAAAACATGGTTCTAAGTCAGACTACCTGTATCTCCTCTAAATCATAAATGATCCAGACCAGGGCCAAAAGGCCATCGTTTTGATCATGTGACAGGGCGATGCTGCAGCGGTTGTAGGTGTGCAAAATGGCCATCGGTCATATCTTTCAGTGCCTTGTAACTTCGAAACAAATGGTTATAAGTCGGCCCATGAATGCTGGATCAATGTAATTTTAATGTATTTTTAATCTGTTTTTAAATTTTAAAATTTTCTATTTATGTTTCTTTCTGTTGTGAGCCGCCCAGAGTTCCTTTGGGAATTGGGCGGCATAGAAATGTAAATAATAAATAATAAATAAATAAACTACCTGTATGCTAATGAGGATGATGGCCTTTGGAGTCTAAGATGGCTAGAAGTCCTTGGTTATCCCAAAGGTGCTGTTCTGCAGGAAGCAAAAAGGTGACCCTGAGGACACACAGAAACCCCCAAGTGGACTCTCTAAAAGGATGCGAATGACCAGCTGTCTGCAAGGAGTAGAAATCCTTCCATCCTCCACCCTTCAGTCAGAACTGAAGAAGCTTCTTGGATGGTCTTCAAAAGAAAAAAACCAGAAAGTCCAGTTGCCTCCTGAAAAAAAAGCACCTTTGGGGCAACCATGACCTGGATGACTGGAGAATCTCCATAGACATTCCTTTGAAAATGTTTTGCTTCTCATCCAAGCAGCTTCTTCCGTTCTGAAGAAGAGGAACTGAAGAAGCTTCTGGGATGAGAAGTAAAACTTCTTCAAAGAAAAACAAGGAAGTCCAGTTGCCTCCTGAAAAAGCACCTTTGGGACAACCATGACCTGGATGACTGAGAACCTCCAGAGACATTTAAGACCGTGGTATGGTTGACAGCACAAGCCAAGTTCCGCATTGTGGGTTTGTGTGATGTTGCCTTCGGAAATATGCAAGATGTTGAACGTAGGTCATCTAAACAATGCCTCCTTTTCAATTTCCCCCGTTCCTTGGCTCTGGAGCAAGAAAATAGACCCGGTAGAAATCATAACGCAGACTTGCAGTAACGTGTCTGTGCTTGTGGTCAAGAGAATTAATGGAGCCAATCGGAAATGCATCCGGACTTCATTTTTGTCAGGGATTATTATTTGGGCTTGCTGCAAAATAGGAGCCACAGAAAAAGGTTTTGTTTTTCCCTGGGTGGAAATTAGATCAGGAGAGTTGAATCAGTTCCTTGTATGGCTCATCTGGGAGTGAGGCACGTTGGCTGGCAGCCCCTGTTTTAAACATCCAGTATTTATGCTTTCCTTACCTTAAGGAGGCACAGAAGTGGGACGATTCTGACATGACAGATTAACAGATTAACAGAATTGGAAAGGAGCATGTTGGTTGATATAGAACAGAACAGAATAAAGAGTTGGAAGGGACCTTGTAGGTCATCTAGTCCAACTCCCCCACCCAAACAGGAGACCTTACACTATTTCTGACAAATGGCAGTCCAATCTCTTCTTGAAAGTCTCCAATGATGAAGCACCAATGGCAAGCTTTTCCATGGGTTGATTGCTCTCACTGTTAGAAAATTCCTCCTTATTTCCAGGTTGAATCTCTCCTTGATCAGTTTCCATCCATTGTTCCTTGTCTGGCCTGCAGGTGCTTTGGAAAACAGGTTGACCCCCTCCTCTCTGTGGCAGCCCCTCAAATATTGGAAGACTGCTATCATGTCTCCCCTGGTCCTTTGTTTCACTAGACTAGCCATGCTCAATTCCAGCAACCGTTCATCGTATGTTTTAACCTCCAGACCCCTTGGTTGCTCTTCTCTGCACTCTTTATAGAATCTCAACATCTTTTTTATAGCATGGTGACCAAAATTGGATGCAGTACTCTAGGTGTGGTCTTACTAAGGCTTTATAGAGTGGTATATTAGTACCTCACTTGATCTTGATTGTATCCCTCTATTAATGCAGTTTAGGATTGCATTGGCCTTTTTGGCTGCCGCCACACACTGCTGGCTCATATTTAGCTGGTTGTCCACTAAGACTTCAAGATCCCTCTCACAGTCACTGCTATTAAGCCTGGTTTCACCCAGTCTGTATGTGAACTTTTGGGTTTTCTTGCCTAAGTGTAGGACTTTACTTTTCCCTACATTGAATTTCATTTTGTTAGATAGGGGCCCATTGCTCAAGTCTGTCAAGATCCATCTGGATCTTGAGCCTATATTCTAGGGTGTTGGCTATTCCTGCCAGCTTAGTATCATCCGCAAATTTGGTAAGATCCCCCTGAGACGCTGCAATTCTAACTTCGAATCCTTGGAAGGTCTTCCCTTCATTACAAGGGAGTTGTTTGAAACAATGGCAAGGATTGTTTGGATCCCTGTTGGAAAATTTACCGACCTTTCTTTTTACACGGAAGATACTCACGGAGACCCAAACTCCCTTTGCTGAGTGATAGGATTGTTGTGCGAGTAGTGCCCAATTGTACAGCTTTTTTGTTAAACAAATCACTGCAGTTCTTAAGTGAGTCACACACCTGTTAAGTGAAGCCAACTTCCCTCGTTGACTTTGCTTGTAGGAAGCTGGTGGGGTTGGTCTCAAATAGTGATCAGTCAATCGGAATAGAGCTGGAAGGGACCTTGGAGGTCTTCTAGTCCAACCCTCTGCTTAAGCAGGAGACCCTATATGATTTCAGGCAAGTGGCTCGCCAGTCTCTTCTTAAAAGCCTCCAGTGATGAAGGACCCACAACTTCTGGTGGCAAGTTCTTCCACTGGTTAATTGTCCTCACTGTTAGGAAGTTTCTCCTTAATTCCAGGTTGCTTCTCTCCTTGATTAGTTTCCATCCATTGTTTCTTGTCCTGCCCTCTGGTGCTTTGGAGAATAGATTGACTCCCTCCTCTTTGTGGCAGCCCCGCAAATGCTAGAAGACTGCTATTGTGTCCCTCCTAGTCTTTCTTTTTCTCTAGACTAGCCAAACCCAATTCTTGCAACCGTTCTTCACGTGTTTTAGTCTCCAACCCTTTAATCACCTTAGTTGTTCTTCTCTGCACTTTTTCCAAAGGCTCCACATCTTTTTTGTAATGTGGTGACCAAAACTGGATGCAGAATTCCCCACAACCACGGGGTCTCTATAACAAGACATGATAGCAGTGTTCCAATATTTGAGGGGCTGCCACAGAGAGGAGGGAGTCAAGCTATTCTCCAAAGCACCTGAAGGCCAAACACGGAATAATGGATGGAAACTGAACAAGGAGATATTCAACCTGGAAATAAGGAGAATTTTTCTGACAGTGAGAACAATCCACCAATGGAACAGAAGTTGCCTTCAGAAGTTTTGGGAGCTTCATCACTGGAGGCTTTCAAGAAGAGACTGGACTGCCATCTGTCAGAGATGGTGTAGGGTCTCCTGCTTGGGCAGGGGGTTGGACTAGATGACCTACAAGGTCCCTTCCAACTGTGTTAATCTGTTAATCAAATATTTAATGTTAGTCCGCTTTTAAAGGCAATCTTAGTTTCTGAAAGGGTTTTCTTTTCTGGGTTGGCATTTTTTTCTGATGTAGCAATAACCTTTGCTAGCTTTTGGCTCAGCCACATCCTGTAAGCGCACCGATATATTAATATATTACATTTGAATCAGGGATCTGGTTGAACAGGTTCTGGTTGCAGCTATTTTAACCCAGTAACTGAGTAGGGGAGACCGTATTTCACTTCAAGCTTGCTGTATTTCCTTCCTGGGGTAAATAATAATGTGGAAATTCAGGCCGTTGATAAACTGATAAACCGCCTACGCTTTCCCACTAGAATATTTGATGATTGCTTGTTGCTACCAGAGTAACGAAGGTGCAGCTTTGAAGCCCTCTGGATTGAATGAAAAGCAATATGGGGAGAGGGTTTTTTTTGGGGGGGGGTTTCATTCGCTAGCTGTTTATGAGAACATTAATTCTCTTACAGAGAATTAAAAATAGCATCTTGCCTATACAGTTTTGTATCCTTAATTGATAATGAATTTTATTTGGGAGCCAGGAACCAAATTGCAGTTACCATGCTCAAAATATCTTGACATTTCTACTTGAAAGAGTGGCAGCTTTGTAAGAGGAATCAAGATTTTTCTTTCATCTTCTATAGACTTTCTTCCTCGCTTCCTCCCTTGCTCCCTCTCTCTTTTCCTTCCTTCCTTCTTTCCTTCCTCTTTTCCTTCCTTCCTTCCTCCCTCCCTCCCTCCCTCCATTTTTGCCTCCCTCTCTGCTTCCCTTCCTTTCCATCCATCCATCCATCCATCCAACCATCCATCCATCCATCCATTGTTCTCCAAAGCAGGAGAATTGGATAAGCTTTTTTTTTTTTTTTTAAAGTTTTGTATTGGATCTGTCCTAGTCAGTTCACAAAGTTTTTCAGGAAAGAAACATCTAACTGGCCCCATGTTTAGATCTTGCTTGAGGTTGACATTCCCTTCCCATAACATGTGGGTGAAAGCTCCTGAGATGACAGATAAGACATCTGAGAAATGCACTCTTTAATTTTCTGGATTCCCTGACTTCACCAGCTGTCCATCAAGTCGAAAACTGGGAAAAACGGTTCCCTTTAGGCTTCTCCCAGAGAACTCCAGGTGCGTAGAGTGCTGGGGATACTTCTGAACTCCGAAACCAAAACTTTCTCCTCAAGAGGTCCTTCGCCTGTTCCCTCCTCCTTCCCCTCCTGCTTCCTTGTTACAGACTCCTGTTTACATTTCTCTCCCCTCCTTCCCCGCATTTATGACTGCTGCTTTGGCCAGAGGAAATGAATTAACATAATTTACTGTTTTAAAAACAAGACACACGCCCTGCCCAGGCGCTCTGTGGGAGAAGCCCCCTCCGGTGGGTGCATTGAGAGAGAACAAAGCCCCGATTATAGAATGCAAGTTTTCGATTCACACCCTCCATCCGTCCCCGTTTTAAAAGGAGCTGCCAGGACGGTGCCCAGGAGCCCGTAACAAACCTCAAACTGCTGTTGACACGAAACGGGCAGCATTGTTCTTGGTGGAAGTTGGTTTTTTTAGAGCGAGAGAGTCTGGAGCCAAGTCTTTGAGCTGGCAAAGGTTTTGTCACAACCTTTAGTTTTGGAGTCTCAAGGAGAATTTCTAGAAAGCAGGCAACTTTTGAGATGGAAGCAGGAACCGGGAGAAAGTTGGAGGGGTAGGAAAAATGCAGTGAAATGGACCGGATACAGAAAATCTCATTTAAAAAAAGCTAATTTTCCATGATGTCTTAATAACTGCAAGAGCTCTGCAAGTGGCAAAGGCTCGCATCATGTGATGGGCCTCCTTAATTCCATCTTTTCTTGAAGTGGGAGCAAAAAGCTCCTTGCCTTTCTACAAACAGAACTGGATTCTTAGGAGGTTATAATCAGAGGTGGGCTGCTGCAGGTTCGAACTGGTTCGGGCGAACTGGTAGTTCGGACCACTGGCTGGGCCCGCCCACTCGCCCCAGCGCTATCCCGTCCTATATATCTCACCCTCTGGCTCGCTTGCCCCACCCATGCAGCCCGGCTGATTTCCGCACCTCACCCACTCTACTCACCGCGGCTGCCCGAGAAGGTGTGCTGGAGCCGTGTGTTTGAAGCCGCTCACACATGCTCACATTTTTGGTTCTGCACTAGGCGAACCCGTTGGTAAATTATGTGAAGCCCATCTCTGGTTATAATGTAGAGAGAGACTTTGCTTTTGAATTCTGCGGGGCCAAGCTGAAGCCAAACACACAGTTGTTTGTGCGTTGGCTTCCAACAGAAGGGTCAGGGATTCAGTTTTATAGCCAACATTGTCCTTTTTTTAGTCTCATTGCGATTCTGGCCATGTTTCTCTCCCCAACCATTTCTGGTGCCAGGGGAGAGAAAGGTAAAACAAGGAGAAATTAGATCCCTCGTTCTGCTTTTGTTATTCAATTTAGGTTGCCCACTTTGTGGATGTTGTGGCACCTGGTGAACGTGGCAAACTGGCACTTTGCAGCCTTCAATCCTACCTAATATTATGTACCATCTTAGTCATGTAGCCCACCAAACATGGAACGATCAAAGTGTCTTCAACATGCCTGCACAGTGTAGGTCTCTCACAGAAGATCAGGAGTTGGTGACTTGTCTCAGATACTTGGGGCAGAGCAGGAATCTCAACAAGGCCACTTGAAGACTTGTGGACTTCAACTGCCATGCTGGCTGGGGAATTCTGGGAGTCGAAGTCCACAAAGCTTAAAGTTCTCAAGGTTGGAGACCCCTGATCTAGTTGTTTGACTTTTGGGCTTCCAAAGAGCTTCTGCTAAAGCAGTGTTTCCCAACCTTGGCAACTTGAAGATGTCTGGACTTCAACTTCAGCTTTGCTGGCTGGCTGGGGAATTCTGGGAATTGAAGTCCAGACATCTTC
This sequence comes from Diadophis punctatus similis, assembly GCA_023053685.1. Lineage (NCBI taxonomy): Eukaryota > Metazoa > Chordata > Lepidosauria > Squamata > Dipsadidae > Diadophis > Diadophis punctatus. The sequence goes on from JALIGW010000021.1 coordinate 14,429,260, forward strand.
AAGTTGCCAAGGTTGGGAAACACTGTGCTAAAGGATCTTACATAAGCTTACTAGCTGTAGAATAAAAAAATTGGTTAACAGGAGGCACAGGATAGTAGTGGAGTAGAGGAAGCTGGTATCTCTTCCAAGGGGCTGATTTTGTTTTTTCATACAGATCCCTGCCACCAGGATGGTGAAACCTGGTTCCTCCTAAGAAGATCTTCAGAATGTTCCTTTCTGTATATAAGAAAAAAATTGTTAACAAAATGGCCCACATATTGTAATTTGGGAGCATAAAGTGAGCCTGCATTAGAGCAAAACACTTTTTAATTTCACATGTAGCAAGGCATTACAATCAAGATCACGTGAGGTGTTAGTACCACTTAATGCCTTGGTAAGGCCACACTTGGAATACTGCATCCAGTTTTGGTCACTGTGATTAAAAAAAAGATGTTGAGACTCTAGAAAGAGTGCAAAGAAGAGCAACAAAGATGATTAGGGGACTGGAGGCTAAAACATATGAAGAACGGTTGCAGGAACTGGGTATGTCTAGTTTAATGAGAAGAAGGACTAAGAATGACACGATAGCAGTCTCCCAATATCTGAGGGGCTGCCATAAAGAAGAGGGGGTCAACTTATTTTCCAAAGCACCAGAGGACAGAACAAGAAGCAACCGGTGGAAACTAATCAAGGAGAGAAGCAACCTGGAATGAAGGAGAAATTTCCTAACAGTTAGAGCAATTAATCAGTGGAATGACTTTCTTCCAGATGTTGTGAATGCTCCAACACTGGAGATTTTAAAGAAGAGATTGGACAACCATTTGTCTGAAATGATATAGGGTTGGACTAGAAGACCTCCAAGGTCCCTTCCAACTCTGTTTTTCTGTTATGCGAGATAAAAGAGAATGGGGAGGAGGAGAATAGCAAAATATCTTTTGATCTTGGAGAAATGCAACTCAGTGGCTAGGAGCTGTGAAAAAGCCAGCACTTTTTTGAACATTTCAATGTGGCCTGTTTTAAATGATTTTTTTCCCCCCATTTGAGGTTGTGGCATTTAACGTTGGTTTTAATGCTTTGTTTAAAACCTGCGATTGTTTGTTTTAGCGGTTCATTTTATTTTATTTTGTTCAGCTGAAATCTCTTGGATGCCTTTTTTGGGGGAGACGTAAAACCAAATAGAACCAAAACAGCTGTTAAATTTATTCCAAAACAATTTGGTTTGTTTTAGCGGGTGTCACGAGGGATTTCCACCCCTTAATGGTATATTAGTGTCTGTTGGGAAATAGTGCTTCCTTCAAAAATCTTGAAAAGGGAAAAAATTAATGGGAATAATTAAACTCAGGTGGCTTTCTGAGGGTTTTGAGAGTCAAAATATTTCTATAAATAAAATTAAAATACGTAAGAAAAGGCTTGAAAATTAAAAAACACCATACCAATATTTTAATATAATTCTATGATATAGCAGCTACTTTGTAAGGTGGTATAAAGTGACATAGTGATTACTCAAAATAGCAACAACAGTCCAAATACAGGTAGTCCTCGACTTAGATCACAATTGAGCCCAAAATTTCTGTTGCTAAGTGAGACATTTGTTAAGTGAGTTCTGCCACGTTTTACGACTTTTCTTGCCACAGCTGTTAAGTGAATCACTGCAGTTATTAAATTAGTGACATGGTTGTTAAGCGAATCTGGCTTCGCCATTGACTTGGCTTGTCAGAAGGTCGCAAAAGGGAATCACGTGAACCCGGGACACTGCAACCGTCATCAGTACATGCCAGTTGCCAAGCCTTTGAATTATGATCATGTGACCTTGGGGATGCTGCAAGTCACATTTTTCAGAGCCGTTGTAACTTCGAACAGTCACTAAATGAGCAGTTTTAAATCAAGGACTACCTATTATTTATTATTATTTAGTAACAAACTAAACTACCTATTTAGTTTATTTTTTTTTAAAGAGAAAGGCCTTAAACTGCTGTAGTTTTGCAGTTGGGATGAAAGATTTACAGTCCTGTCTTTATATAATTAACATTGCCTACGTTTTGGACTTGTGTCTCACCTGGAGAGTGGATTGCAGTGGATTGCAACACAAAACAGATCTTCTGCAAGGCTGTTTCCTTCCTCCCTTCTGTTCAGATTTTCCCAAGATTTATTTGGTTGCCTCCTCTTTTTTTTTTTCTGAAATCCATATTTTTTTGCCCACTTGCTGATGTGTACACTTGCAGAATGAATATGTTATTAATGGGTAGAACCTCACAAAAAAAAAGAGATTGGTCTCTTTATTGGAATATGTGCCCTTCTCCACTCCTGCATCTTATAAATTCTGTGAAGATCCTCCCTCTTGGCCACATTCCCTAACCATTGTTCCTTCAGGGTTGATGGAAAGAGACCTCACTTCTCAATGGTTTGGTCCACCTTGACTGGTCAGGAGTCTTGAGTGGGTAGATGAGACCTTTGCAAGTTCCCTTTAACTCAAGGGTTCGGCTGCAGCCCCATTGAGAGGTTTCCAAAATATCATTGAATAAGAAAAGTAATAAGCTTGAAAGCACACCAACCACTTGGATTAAGGCCAGCCCCTCCCTTGTCTGACTAGAAAGATGACAGCTGGTTTAGTTAAGGGAGCTGAAGTGAGAAAATGTCAGGAAGAAATGAGTGAGGTCTTAACCCTTTAACCCACCCATCTCCCAACTTCTCACTCAAAAATGGTCCATCCAGATGTTTCTATCCATGCATGACGTTGGAGGAAGGAGGGGGCGGCTTTTTGGATATTTATGGAGAAGATGACCATCTGGAGCAACAACATGGAGATTGGGGAGAGGAGATAGCTCATTCCTAACAGAACAACAGAATTAGAAGGGACCTTGGAGGTCTTCTAGTCCAACCCCTGCTCAAGAAGGAGACCCTGTACCATTTCAGACAAATGGCTGTCCAATCTCTTTTTTAAAAAAACCTCCAGTGATGGAGCACCCACAACTTCTGGAGGCAAGTAGTTCCACTGGTTAATTGTTCTCACTGTTAGGACGTTTCTCCTTAATTCCAGATTGCTTCTCTCCTTGACTAGTTTCCACCCATTGCTTCTTGTCTAAGAGCTGAAGTGGTGCAGTGGTTAAATGCTGCGACTGCAGGCTGACTGCTAGTTCAGCAGTTCAGCTGTTCAAATCTCACTAGGCTCAAGGTTGACTCAGCCTTCCATCCTTCCGAGGTGGGTAAAATGAGGACCCAGATTGTTGGGGGTAATATGCTGAACTCTGTAAACCGCTTAGAGAGGGCTGTAAAGCACTATGAAGCGGTATATAAGTAAAGTGCTATTGCTATTGCTATTGTCTTGCCTTCTGGTGCTTTGGAAAATAAGCGGACCCCTTCTTCTTTGTGGCAATCCCTCAAATACAGCTATCATGTCACTCCTTGTCCTTCTTTTCTCTAGACTAGTCATTCAGCCAATTCCTGAAACCATTCTTGATATGTTTTAGCAATTATGGACCCTCCATCTCTAGCCTAAATCCCCTTCCCCCAATTCTTTGTCTCTAACAAAACCAGTGGCCAAACTTCTCTTGCCCTTATCTGAATATAACCTGCACATACTGTATAATGGTTTGATTCATGTTTGTCATCTGTGGAATTGAAGGTTTCTCTCTCTCAATTTGGAGACAGAAATTGAGAAATTAAACACATGCTAACGTGTTTAACTCCATCCTGCTTGCTTTGCGACCGCTTATTCCCTCAGTTTCTCCATTGTTAGATCTTGACCTTCCATTATATATTGCTTTTCGTAATCAGTGTCAGCAGATGGGATTGATTTCAAGAACACACTTTTAACAGAGGTAAATGGATTGATATTCTAATGGAGAAAAGGAGGAATGGAAAAGAGAGGGACAAATGTCTGCATTTTTTACAGCAAACTGTCTATTACAGTATTATTATGGCTGCAAAAATTGTATATACTTACAGAGGAAGGGTTAGGCTTAGAAAGAGAAATGTAGTAATTTAGCTGTTATCGCCAGGATTATTCCTTCGTAACATGCGTTTTTAAGATTAGCAGAGCGTAATTCCCTCTCGCTAATTCCTATCTCTTGCTGCTACTTTAACCTCTTGAAACTTTTTATATCACACACAACTAAAATTACCTTTGTTTCAGAAGAAAGCCAGCATTAATGACAATATAAATAAAATATCTGAGGCTCCAAGTAACACAAAACGTGGGCCTCCCTCACAACTATACATTGATAAAACAAATACGGGTAGTTTTCGACTTATAACCATTTCTTTACGACCATTTGAAGTTACAACAGCACTGAAAAAAGCGACTTACAACTGGTCCTCACACTTATGACCATCGTAGCATCTCACGGTCACATGATCAAAATTTGGACACTTGGCAACTGGCATGTACTTAATGACGGTTTCAGCCTCTTGGGTCATGTGACCTTCCTATTTATTTTTATTTATTTATTTGGAAATTCTTCTATGCCGCCCTACTCCCTAAGGATCCTGGCTGGCTTTGGACAAGCAAAGTCAACAGGGGAATCCAGATTTGCTTGACAACCACATGATTTACTTAAGAACTACAGTGATTCACTTAACATCCGGCAAAAAAGGTTGTAAAATGGGGCCCAACTCATTTAATAACTGCCTTATTTAAATTTTGGGGTCAATTGTGGCCGTAAGTCGAGATCTCCCTAAAAGTCTGTAGAGATTCTCAGTCTTCCAGGTCATGGTTGACCGAAAGGTGCTTTTTTCAGGAGGCAACTGGACTTCCTTTGTTTTTTCTTTTGAAGACATTTCGCTTCTCATCCAAGAAGCTTCTTCAGCTCTGACATTCCCCACCATCCTGTCAGAGCTGAAGAAGCTCCTCGGATGAGAAGTGAAACCTCTTCAAAAGAAAAAACAAGAAAGTCCAGTTGCCTCCTGAAAAAAGCACCTTTGGGTCAAGATCTCCCTATATTTTTTGTGCATTTTTTAGGGCTCTGGAAACAGGAGGAATTTACAAACATTGGGGAAACATTTCTCCTTTCATCTTAGTAACTGAATTTACAGGGACCTCCTGATGGAGTAAGATCATTAAATCCACCCAGTGGATGGATCAGAAGGATCCATAGTGATACTGAGATCTAGATGGCTTGTTAGGATCAGAGCAGTTGCTTAGGTAATCCCAAATTCCCAATCTGTCTGCATTTCTAATTTTTTCCCCCTTTGAAAAGAGAGGTATACAATTCACCCTCCCCCCACCTCTCAGAATGCCAAAAAAGCAGTAAGCGTGATTGGACTCTTATCAGATTCCCGGAGAAGAGATTCAAACAAGGAGATCGTTTTTTTGTAGATTCTGGGAAGGGATTAATGTGGTTGCTCTCCAGGTTTACTCTAGGCTGATCAAACTATAAACAGAAGAAATGTTTATTTGAGGTTATTCACTCTGGGAGCCCGCTTGGCTAATCTTCCAGATCTGCAAATCAAGTTAATTGGCTTATGTTGGACTGCTTTGCCAGAGCCGGGAACCATAAGGTGGGAGCCGGCCCTTCCGTGTTTCCCTCCCCAAATAGCTTTGACACACATATACATTATCCTTCCATGTATTACTAATGGTAGAAACAATCTCTGTGTCCCTGTGTCAGTGTTTCCCAGGAGACAGGCAGACTGTGTGGTTTTAATGAAATGGAAAAAGTTTAGCGGAAACGATGCTATCTGAGGCTTGGACAGAAAGGAGGGATTTTACGTTGTGGATTACAAGGCCAAAGTTTGTCAAAATTTGCCTTGCATTTTGGGGCGGGAAAACCATCACCTGGATTTGACCAGCTTGGTGTGATATGGACAACACTGAATTCAATTCGCACTGGTTGTGGTAGATGTGCAGAGGGCCTCCATAAATGGCGCAAAACACCATCAGTAAATTGTGACTTTGGGACTGAAAAGCAAACTTTCCAACCCAGAGTGCGCCAGAACGGAGCCTATAATGGGGTCTTTGCTGATTTCCTGAAGGTGATTTATGAAGCAACAAATTATATCTGTAATCCAGACGTAGGTTTATAATATTTTAGATTTTGTATTTCATATTTTGCATTTCTCTCTCTTGTGTTTTTAATAGAGAGATGATGTGAATGGGCCATGCGATAAATAGGAAGCAGTGAAAATCTTTGCAACAAGCCTTTGCTTGTGGGGATTGTATCCCTACTAACAGAATGACAGAGCTGGGAGGGACCTTGGAGGTCTTCTAGTCCAACCCACTGCTCAAGCAGGAGACCTAGATCATTTCAGACAAATGGTTGTCCAATCTCTTCTTAAAAACTTCCAGTGTTGGAGCATTCACAACTTCTGGAGGCAAGCTGTTCCATGGATTAATTGTTCTAAATGTCAGGAAATTTCTCCTTAGTTCTAGGTTGCTTCTCTCCTTGATTAGTTTCCATCCATTGCTTCTTGTCCTGCCTTCAGGTGCTTTGGAGAATAGGTTGACCCCTCTCTTCTTTGGGGCAGCCCCTCAAATACTGGAAGACTGCTATCATGTCTCCCCTAGTCCTTCTTTTCATTAAATTAGACATACCCAGTTCCTGCAATCATTCTTCATATGTTTTAGCCTCCAGTCCCCTAATCATCTTTGTTGCTCTTCTCTGCACTCTTTCTAGAGTCTCCACATCTTTTTTGTTAGTGTGGCAACCAAAACTGGACGCGATATTCCAAGAGTGGTATTACTAAGTCTTCATAAAGCGATACAAATACTTTACGTGATCTTGATTCTATCCCTCTGTTAATGTAGCCCAGGACTGTATTGGCTTTTTTGGCAGCTGGCTCATGTTTAAGTGATTGTCCACTAGGACTCTAAGATCCTTTTCACAATTACTACTATCGATCCAGGTACCACCTATTCTAAGCCAGGTGCCCTCTATTATTTAGTTTAGCACTTCTCTACCGACTTTGGAAAGTTTGATAGTGAAAATTGAAGCTACATCTACTTGAAAGGTATAGATTTGCCGTGAACTCCCTACGCATTCAGACACATCAATGCTCTCGGCTTTGTGGCTTGGCTAAAGATTGATGCATAAATGATGCTCACTGAAGATGCTGAATTGAGCTTATTCCATAATTGAATTATTTATGCATTGAACTCCTGGCACCGAATAGATAAAAACTTATTTTTCTCTCTCTGCTGCTGTTCCCTTCCTCAGAACCAGAGCTGAACCGATTAAAGGCTAGTAAGAAACCAGTTTTTTTTTTAAAAAAACCATCCCTTTTGTCATCCTCTCCCTTTAAAAAAGGGATTGTTGAGTATTCATTGGAAATCTCCCATGGATTTAACTTCTTCTTCCTTTGTTTTGTTTCCCAGTAAAAAGCTTGATGGAAAGTGAGGGTGGCAGCAGTGATGGCTGGCTGGTTTTGGAAAAAGAAAGAGAAAGAAAGAAAGAAAGAAAGAAAGAAAGAAAGAAAGAAAGAAAGAAAGAAAGAAAGAAAGAAAGAAAGATAACAACTCTGTATTTTTGAGACAGGTTTTTGTTTGAAAGAGAGAAGTATGTGTCCATTATCTCCTGTTAGAATTATTAGCAGGAAGGGATTCTTTGTCTAGGTCAGTGTTTCTCAACCTTGGCCGTTTGAAGATGTGTGGACTTCAACTCCCAGAATTCCCCAGCCAGCGTTGCTGGCTGGGGAATTCTGGGAGTTGAAGTCCACACATCTTCAAACGGCCAAGGTTGAGAAACACTGGTCTAGGTGCTTTGGCCCCCTCCTTACCCAAAGCATTTAAACATTAAGGCCAACTTTGATTTCTCCTGGTAATGAGGTAGACATTTACAGGGTTTTGGAAATAAAATCTCTTGATTCTGTGCTTTTGGCGATTGCTGGATCTACATCCATCAACAAGTCGTTTTATCCATGGAGCATTTTCTCCGGCTAATTTTTGCTTTTAAAGGAAGCTTTCTTTTTTAACTCAATATTTGTTCTTTTTTTCTTCTTCCTGGTACCGTTTAGCAGGGGGTTGCATCGATTTTTCCCTTGGCATTTTGTAACCCTGATGGTTTTAACCGCTGTTCGTTTGCCTCTTTTAAAACACACCGTTTACCTGCAGGGAATTAAATGTGTCTCGAGGTGTTGAGATTCATAGCGCGGGGAAGAAAAAGTTAGCTGAAGGGAGTGGGCTTAGCGATACAGGCACTGTAAGGAAACCCCCCCCCCCGGTTTCTCATCCTGACACCCCAATAATACAGGTAGATCTCGACCAGTGGTGGGTTCCTACCAGTGCGGTCCACTCTATAGCACCGGTAGCGGCCCGCTGGTGACATCACAGTACTGGTGTGGTCGCATTTGACACTTTTCCTTCGCTTTTGCCTAAAGCTTCCCAAAGTGGGCGTTTTCCGAAAGCTTAAACTTTTATGCTGTTAATTTTATACAGTTTTATACTGTTATTCTTTAGACGAAAACATTGAGGACTGTTAAAAGATACTGTTCTTTTAACAGTCCTCAATATTTTCGTCTAAGGAATCCATGACTGAAACCAAAAATGCTGTATGAGACTTGCTTGTCTTTTAACTATAGCATTTTCTGCATATAAAGGTTGCTGTGATGCCATGGTGTAACACACACTTTGTATGCAAAGCTTTTCATGTAAGGTATAAAATAGCAAAAATAGTAGTAACATCTCTCTGAAATAACTAAGATATGACCGGCAAGCCACGCCTACCCGGTCACATGGTTGGCAAGCCACACCCACAAAATAAGCCATGCCCACAGAGTGGTAGTAAAAAAATTAGGAACCCGCCCCTGATCTCGACTTACAACAGTTCGTTTAGTGATCGTTCAAAGTTACAACAGCACTGAAAAAAGTAGACTTATGGCCATTTTTCACACTTACGATTGTTGCAGCCGCCCCATGGTCACGTGATCAAAATTCAGATGTTCCGTGACTGATTCATATTTATGACAGTTGCAGTGTCCCCGGGGTCACGTGATCCCTTTTTGTGACCTTCTGACAAGCAAAGTCAACGGGGAAGCCAGGTTCATTTAACAAGCATGTTCATAATTTAACAGCTGCAGCGATTCACTTAACAACGGTGGCAAGAAAAATGGGCCAAAATTCACTTAACGACGGTCTCACTTGGCCACAGAAATTTTGGGCTCCGTTGTGGTCGTATGTCGAATATGTATAGAGTTATGCTGCCTTCTTGCGCTTTCCGAATCAAGGGAATGTGAACTGGAGCACAAATTTGTCACCATACCTACTAATGGCAGTGAATATCAGGTTAACACATCCATCATCCATGCTCAATCATGCACGAAGTGAAGGTCCATGGACTTGGGTCAGTGAGCTGAAAAAAGTGAACCAGCTGAGGGAGGTGGGTCTCTTAATCACAGATCCGCAGTAGCCAAGAAGGCGAAATCTTAGTGGTTTCCCATTTCTATAAGTAGTTGGTCTTCCAAATCAGAAGGTAATTAGATACCTGAAGAAGTAGATTTACTGACCAAAATTAAGCTGATAACTTTTAGTTTTAACTCTGTTTCATTTTTAATTCATCATAAGTTTCATATCCCAAAGGTGCTTTTTTCAAAAGGCAACTGGGCTTTGTTTGTTTTTTTCCTTGAAGACGTTTTGCTTCTCATCCAAGAGGCTTCTTCAGTTCTGAAGAAGAGAATTGAAGAAGCTTCCTGGATGAGAAGTGAAACATCTTCAAGGAAAAAAAAAAAACAAAGCCCAGTTGCCTTTTGAAAAAAGCACCTTTGGGACAATCATGACCTGGATGACTGAGAACTGATGACCACCTCAGAGTTAGCCGAGGTGGCACAGTGGTTAAATGCAGCACTGCAGGCTGCTAGTTCAGCAGTTCAGCTGTTCAAATCTCACCAGGCTCAAGGTTGACTCAGCCTTCCATCCTTCTGAGGTCGGTAAAATGAGGACCCAGATTGTTGGGGGCAATATGCTGAACTCTGTAAACCGCTTAGAGAGGGCTGTAAAGCACTATGAAGCGGTATATAAGTCTAAATGCTAAGTGCTATTGCTATCTCCATAATTTTGTCTACCACTGTTTATTTTTCACTCCTCACTCTGGGGAATTGTGTGTTTTAATTCTGAATTTATTCTGAAGCAGTTTATTATGACTATCATAAAATTAAACCGAACTGAAAATACATGAATGTAACTCCAAGCCCCTCAATTCCGATTTAAACAAGCCATTTCTAAGATTTAAATCCACCCAGGATTGCTTATGTAGCAAAGTCTAATGTATATGAGAAGATATCCCTTCCAATAGGCCTTCCCACTTGTAGGGAGTTTGGCCATGAAATCGACAATTTGAGCATGTAATGTCTCTCCATTGTGCTTAATCTTTGAGGCAAAGTCGAGCGTGCAGAAATAGGCAGAATCCTGCTGTAGTTACAAAGCTACGATTACTTGACCCAGCTGTTGTCCCTACCTCTTGTTTTCCCTGCTGGCCTTTTAGTAAGGAGACTACAGCTTACCCTGTGACTCGGCCTTCTGTGGGAACATAAGTTCTAGTACCACTTTATAATGCCTTGGCAAGAACCACACTTGGAATATGCCATCCAGTTCTGGTCACCACAATATTAAAAAAAAAGATGTTGAGACTCTAGAAAGAGTGCAGAGAAGAGCAACAAAGATGATTAGGGGACTGGAGGCTAAAACATATGAAGAACAGTTGCAGGAACTGGGTATGTCTAGTTTAATGAAAAGAAGGACCAGGGGAGACATGATAGCAGTGTTCCAATATTTGAGAGGCTGCCACAAAGAAGAGGGAGTCAAACTATTCTCCAAAGCACCTGAGGGCAGGACAAGAAGCAACGGGTGGAAACTAAACAAGGAGAGAAGCAACTTAGAACTAAGGAGAAACCGCCTGACAGTAAGAACAATTAACCAGTGGAACAGCTTGCCTCCAGAAGTTGAGGGTGCTCCAACACTGTAGGCTTTTAAGAAGGGATTGGACAACCATTTGTCTAAAATAGTTTAGGGTGAGACTAGAAGACCTCCATGGTCCCTGTCAGCTATTCCATTCCATTCTATTCCCTATTCCCTATTCCCTATTCCCTATTCCCATTCTTATTCTTATTCTTATTCTTATTCTTATTCTTATTCTTATTCTTATTCTTATTCTTATTCTTATTCTTATTCTTATTCTTATTCTTATTCTTATTCTTATTCTTATTCTTATTTATTCTTCTACCCTACCCTACCCTACCCTACCCTCTTCTACCTCTACCTCTTCTCCGTAGGGCTATATTTCCAGATCCCTTATCATTCTGATAGCTTTAATCTGAACTTTCTCTGTCGCCTCCATGTGTTTTTCAAAATGCAGAGCCCAGAAGTGAATACAGTACTTCAAATATGTCCTATCTAACCAGTATGGAATACAACGGAGCCATTGTCTTCCAAAGAACCGACCACAGGGCTTCTGATCATGTAACTCATGTTTGCCTTTGAAAGGGCTGCGTTAGTCACTGCCTTGTCATGTTCAACTGGTGATCCATTAGTGCTCTCCCAACCGCTGACCCCAAACGGTATTATTTCCCCCCTGCTGAGATAGAGGATACTGGCGCTTGTCGGAGGAACAAGTCAGCCTGTGAAATTTAAGTCGGCGTTCAAGTCTACTAGGCGGTTTTGAATTGTGACGTTTGTCTTCTGTTAAGTAGCCTCCATACCTTGGAAGGTGACTTAGATATCTTCATGTATCTGATGCAGAAGCCAGGTTCTGCCGTTCTCCTGAATCTTCAAACAGAGATCTTCATCCCTCTTTCTTTCTCATCTACCAGCCTTTCCAGTAATGAAATCCAATTTTTTTTACTACTGGTTCTTGTGACATGGCTTGGTGGGTGTGGTGTGGCTTGGTGGGTGTGGCTTGGTGGGCGTGGCAAAATCCCCATTCCAATTCCCACCCCACTCTGGGGCCAGTCTGTCAGATAGGAATTTTTCTACCAGAGGCGATCTTTGGATCTTGCTTCCTCGAAGTCATTCGTATTTAGAAAATAAAACCGAGATTCAAATCTAATTAACAAAATATCTATTTCAGTACAAAAGTAACAAAAATAAACCCTTAATAAACTACATTTTCTCAGCTAATGGATTCACGTCTGCCTTCGGCAGGCATCGAAGAAGAAAGAAAGTGGGAGTTGACAAAACTCCTGGAATGCACGCATGCGTAATAAAACATATCACATGTCTGCTTGATTAGAAATAAACCTTAGAAACCAGTAGAGATGCACAACTGGCAATTATTCACATTGTGACACAATCAGAGGTGGTATTTGCCGGTTCTCCGAACTACTCAAAATTTCCGCTACCGGTTCTCCAGAACCTGTCAGAACCTGCTGGATTTGACCCCTGAGCCTTTCCCATCCGTGTCTCATTTTTCCACTTCGTTCCCATTCTTCAAAGTGAGAATTTGGACTTTCTTTGTGAGATCCGCTTTGAACAATTGGAAGCAAGCCCTTCCCTCGCCTGACCCTTTCAAGACTTCCCTTAAATCAGAAGAGGAGGCTACTCCACTTGGTTTGGGGTGGGGAGTCGTCCTTGTCCTTGCGCTTTGGCGTCCTCCCTTCTCCAAGATAAGGAGGAGTCTTAGAATAGAATAGAATAGAATAACAGAGTCAGAAGGGACCTTGGAGGTCTTCTAGTCCAGCCCTCTGCTTAGGCAGGAAACCTTATAGCATTTCAGACAAATGGTTATCCAATCTCTTCTTAAAAGTCAGGGGAGGTCTGTGCAAAGCGCACCCTCTCCTCCTCACAACCAGCTAGATAGGCCTCCTTTGTGTAGTCATAGCCAAGGTTTGTCACGCAGGAAAGAAGGACACAGCCAAGGAACTGGGGGGTTGGGGACATTGAAAGCCTCTGGGGAGAAGGTCCAGAGCAGTTGACCTTGAGGAAAGCTTCCCAGAGTCAGAAGACCAGGGGTGAAGCAGGAAAAGCCATTGGAAAGGGACAGTTGTAGTTTCTCGTGGCTTGGGGAGAGGGCGAGACGGAAATAACGTTTCCTGGACAGATTCAGCACAGGTCCTGCAAAAGACACAAGTGTGTATAAGCACCAATATGACTGACCATTCTTCTTTCTTCTCTTTGGGCTTTCATTCTTCCCATTGGTTAGTTGCTTGGCCTGAATTCTCATGTGCTTTGATATCACTTGTTGGTGATAAACCAGAGGTGGGTTCCTGCCGGTACGCTCTTACCTGTTAGTCGCCACAGAGCCGAAGAAGCCGGTGGTGTTCGCGGCGCAGGGCTTCCCCCGCCCGCTTTCCCCCGCCCGCCTAGACGCCATTTGCGTTCTTTTGCCCTCTGCGCATGCGCAAAGCGTTCTGCTTGTGCAGAGAGCAAAAGAACACAAATGGTGGCATCTAGGTGGGCGGGGGAAAGCGGGCGGGGGAAGCCCCGCGCCGCAAACGCCACCGGCTTCTTTGGTTCTGCAGCGACCAACAGGTAAGAGCATACCGGCAGGAACCCACCTCTGTGATAAACCCTTCTTCTCCACTCTGATTACCTCTCCTTCCCTCTCTCCTCTCCTCCCTTCCCCGCTCCTCTCTTCTTCCCTCCCCTCCCCTCTCCTCCCCTTCCCTCTCCTCCCCTCTCCTTCTCCTCTCCTCCTTCCTTGCCCTCTCTCTCCCCACCACTTACTTCCCTCTCTCCTTCTCCCTCTCCTCCCCTCTCATTCCCCTCCCCTCCCCTCTCCTCCATTCTTCCTCTCCCTCACTGTCTGTTTTATGAGTGAAAGAAGACAAGAGAAGGTTTTCACCAAGCTATACGGAAATGCTGCTGCTATTACTGTAGTGTTGTTGTGACTATAAACTCCAGAGTTATTGTATTGGGAGCACTGAGGCATAGCCAGTTGTAGCAAGGGGACCAACCCGCTCCCCTTTCTAAGTGATAGTAAACTGGTCATCGGGAATATTAATGCATGGTGTAGGGCTCTGTATAAACCCTTAGAGTGTGTGGTTTTCTCTAAGGATAAAGTAGATGGAATCTCGCACAGGATCATCAAATTGCAGTCTAGATTTTCAGTCTACAGATGGATCTACTCACTGGGAATTTACATGTCTAATCAAAAACACTTGCAGACTAGCTCAGTGGATATTTATCCAAAAGGAAAAACAAAATAATAATAGTGTAACAACTGAAGCTTGGTTCCCCCCCCCCTTTATATTATTGTTTTAATGCTTCACACAAGTTGCTTACGTTGCCTTGACTTTGCTTTCTCTATAATATCTAGCATGTATTTATCATAAGTGCCATGAAGCAAATGGTGGGGCCATCTAACCATTTAAATTACAGGGTGTTTCCTCCCCCACATGTGAGCAGAGGTGGAGAGATTCCTTGCTCAGATTTCATCAAGTAGCTCTGAGCATTTAGTTGATAAGGGCCGAGTGGCCCCAGTGGTCAGAATGCAGTATTGCAGGCTATCTCTGCATTCCACTGCCAACAGTTTGATCCTGACCGGCTCAAGGTTGACTCAGCCTTCTTCCATCCTTCCGAGGTCAGTAAAATGAGGACCCAGATTGTTGGGGTTTGAAGAAGTATATAAGTCTTAAGTGCTATTGCTATAAAAAAAACATTCCCACTGCCAACAGTTCGATCCTGACAGGCTCAAGGTTGACTCAGCCTTCCAGCCTTCCGAGGTGGGTAAAATGAGGACCCAGATTGTTGGGGGCAATAGGCTGACTCTGTAAACCACTTAGAGAGGGCTGGAAAGCACTATGGAGTGGTACAGGTAGTCCTCGACTTACGACAGTTCACTTAGTGACCGTTCAAACTTATAACGACACTGAAAAAAGCGACTTATGGCCATTTTTCACACTTGACAACCATTGTAGTATTCCCCATGGTCACGTAATCAAAATTCAGACATTTGAAAACAAGCTCACATTTATGACGGTTGCAGTGGTCCTGGGGGTCACGTGATCCCCTTTCGCGACCTTTTTACAAGCCAAGTCAACGGGGAAAACCAGGTTTACTTAACAACCGGGTTACTCATTAACAACTGTGGTGATTCAGTTAACGGCGGCAAGAAAGGTGGCAAAATGGGGCAAAAGGCACTTCACCAATGTTTCACTTAGCAACAAAAATGTTGGGCTCCACTATGGTCGTAAGTCGAGGATTACCTGTATATAAGCCCTTAATTCCTATTGCTATGGCTATCTTTACTTTTCCTGATGTTATTCATGGCGGACAGGGCAAGATCTCCCACTTACTCTATGCCTTCTGATCTCAGGGCTGCAGTCAACCACGTTGGTGGGCTTTAGAGCCCAGGAAGACAAATTTCTTCTAACATCTAGTATTTAGAATAGAATAGAATTCTTTATTGGCCAAGTGTGATTGGACACACAAGGAATTTGTCTTCGGTGCATATGCTCTCAGTGTACATAAAAAATACATCACTCAAGAATCATAAGATACAACACTTAGTGATAGTCATAGGATACTAAATAAGCAATCAAAATCATACTAGGAAACTAAATAAAATAATATAATTGTAAAGATATAAGCAGCAAGGCTATAGTCATAAGTAGGAGGAGATAGGTAATAGGAAGGATGAGAAGACTAATAGTAATAGTAATGCAGCCTTAGTGAATAGATTGACAGTGGTGAGGGAATTATTTGTTTAGCAGAGTGATGGCGTTCGGGGGAAAAGCTGTTCTTGTATCTAGTTGTCTTGGTGTGCAGTGCTCTATAGCGATGTTTTGAGGGTAGGAGTTGAAACAATTTATGTCCAGGGTGCGAGGGGTCAGTAAATATTTTCACGGCCCTCTTTTTGACTTGTGCAGTATACGGGTCCTCAAGGGAAAGCAGGTTGGTAGCAATTGTTTTTTCTGCAGTTCTGATTATCCTCTGAAGTCTGTGTCTGTCTTGTTGGGTTGCAGAGCCAAACCAGGTTACCTTCGGGACCGCATTCTGCCTCACACTTCCCTTCGACCGGTTAGGGCCCACAGAGTGGGTCTCCTCCAGGTCCCGTCAGCCAAACAGTGCCAGCTGGCGGGCCCTAGGGGGAGGGCCTTCTCTGTGGGGGGCCCCGTGCTCTGGAACCGGCTTCCCCCAGAGATCCGAATTATCCCCACCCTGCTGGCCTTCCGAAAAGCCGTCAAGACACGGCTCTTCCTGCAGGCAGGGGGTTGAGACTAGTTCCATCTGAGCTCTCCCCCGTATGTATGTTGGTGAATATCTTTTTTTAACTTTCTAATCTTTTAAAATTGTTTTAATTGTTGTTTATTGTTTAGTGTTCTTGCACAATGTTGTACGCCGCCCTGTGTCCCTCGGGAGTAGGGCGGCATAGAAGAACCTAATAATAAATAAATAAATAAATAAACCAGACAGTTCTAGCGGTCCAATAAATTTATTTATTCTAAAACGTAGGGAATCCCAGCATCTGCTAAGGTGGTTTTATTCTAAGTCGCTTTACATGAATGTCATTCATTCCAGAGATGGGGTAGCTCTTGCGTTCTCTCTCTCTCTCTCTCTCTCTCTCTCTCCAGCTGCAGGCATGATAAATGATGTCTTTTAAGTGGTTTCCCAAGGGCTGAACATTCACGCTCAGAAATTCTAGATGGCAAACTGGTCTTCCCCCCTCCCCCTCTCCGGGGAATTAAGGAAATTGGATTCCCTTGGCGTTCCCCAGCTGGTAAAGGGAAATTGCAGAAATGGGCCTACCTGGGAAACTGAACACATCGCTTGGATGTGAGCTCAACTCAAATCAACGAGATTTCCTTCCAAAGAAGTCTGGGTAAAATGGGAGTGAAACCGGAAGCAGACCCCCCCAAAATAATAATAAACAAAAATGTGCTGAGAATGTTCTGTTCTGAGTCTCTGAATGTGCAAGAATAACAGAGTTGGAAGGGACTTTGAGGTCTTCTAGTCCAACCCCCTGCCCAAGCAGGAGACCCTGTACCATTCTAGATAAGTGGGTGTCCAGTCTCAAAAACCTCCATTGATGGAGCACCCACAACTCTTCAAGACAACTCGTTCCACTGATTAATTGTTCTTAGGAAGTTTCTCCTTAACTCCAGGTTGCTTTTCTCTTTGATTAGTTTCCATCCGTTGTTTCTTGTCCTGCCTTCTGCTGCTTTGGAGAACAGGTTGACCCCCTCCTTTTTGGGGCAGCCCCTCAAATATTGAAAGACTGCTATCATGTCCCCTCTAATCCTTCTGTTAATTAGACTAGACCTACCCTATTCCTGCAACCGTTCTTCATATGTTTTAACTTCCAGTCCTCTAATCCAGGGATCTCCAACCTTGGCAACTTTAAGACTTGTGGACTTCAACTCCCAGAGTTCCTCAGCCAGCTGGCTGAGGAACTCTGGGAGTTGAAGTCCACAAGTCTTAAAGTTGCCAAGGTTGGAGGCTCCTGCTCTAATCATCGCTGCGCTCTTTCTAGAGACTCAACATCCTTTTTATATCGCGATGACCAAAACTGGGTGTGATATTCCAAACATTCTCCAAGAAAAACCATTGCTGACTTTGCTTCCCGATTTGATGAAATGAAATGGGATTAAAAAACCGCCATGGCTCCACTACTTTACTTGATAGGCTTTGGGTCCTTTGAATGTCTTCTCCTGTTCCGACCTACCCTGGTTTCATCTCTGGTGGGCTCCTCTTTGGTTGCCCACAATCCCTCTGTAATCTTGTGGTCCTTCTCTAATACTAGACCTTGCAAACTACTTTCCGTAATTACAAAGTGCGCAAGGCAGAAACATCAGCTTAGAAAAATTCTGCATTTATAGCTCAGCTCATCTAAAAGGACCAAGTTGGTTTCTTCAGTTGGTTAAGTAAGGATGGCGGTAAGGGGATGAGAACACACACACACACACACACACACACACACACACACACACACACACACACACACGAGGAAATTCAGAACAGATGCATGGTGTTTTTGATCCAAGCTGTAGGATTTCAAAACATCAGTTTGATATATTTTATTTTTCCTTGTAGACCTTCAATTGGCCAGATCCTAAGCAGTCCATCACTCTCTGGGCCTGTATTTCTTGTACCCAGGCAACGGTCAACATAGAATGAAATACTAAAATCTGAATCAAAGTGTTGTACAATTCATCTTACAACCATTTGTTCACCCATTCAAAGTTACAATAGCATTGGAAAAAAAGTCATTGACAACTGGAGCTCACACTTATAACTATTGCAACATCCCCATAGTCACGTGATCTGGAAATGGGCATGTATTTAGGATGGTTTTTGTATCCTGGGATCAAGTACTGGAAGACAACTGCCATGACACCCCTAGTTCTTCTCAGACTGACGTAACTAGCTCCCTCAATTGTTCTTCCTATAATTTAGCCTCCAGATCCTTCATCATCCTTGTTGCTCTTCCCTGCACACTTTCCAGGGTTTTCATATCTTTTTTTGTATCGTAGGGACCAGAACTGGACATCGTCTTCCAAGTGTGGTCTCGTGCAGGACCACAGATGATGGCCTGTCTGTTCTGAAATGCATTTTATTCAGAAAACTCCTCTGTATTGTACACTACAGTTCTGATGTAGGGCTGCTAGAAGTTCCACCAAGACGCTGTCTTGGAAAGAGATTTTATTTGTTTATTAGACTCTTATCCCACATTTATTACTTTACAAGTAATTCAAGGTGGCAAATGTGTCTAATACTCCTCCCTCCTCCTATTTTCCCAGCAACAACAACCCTGTGAGGTGGGTTGGATTGAAAGGGAGAGACTAGCTAAGAGTCACCCAGCTGGCTTTCCTGCCTAAGGTAGGACTAGAACTCAAAGTCTCCTGGTGATTGGCCCAAAGTCACCCAGCTGGCTTTCCTGCCTAAAGTGGGACTAGAACTCACTGTTTCCTGATGTTTGGCCCAGAGCCATCCAGCCATGTTCCATGCCTAAGATAGGACTAGAACTCCCAGTCTCCTGGTGATTGGCCCAAAATCACCCAGCCGGCTTCCATGCTTAAGGCGGGACTAGAACTCACCATCTCCTGGTGATTGGCTCAAAGTCACCCAGCTGGCTTTCATGCCTAAAGTGGGACTAGAACTCCCAGTCTCCTGGTTTCTAAGGCCAACCCTTTAACCACTACACCAGACTGTCCCTCCTGTGCCAGCCTAATTAAAAATATCACAAGGACCCCATTTCTCAACGCAGATAACAAGAGTTGGTTCTATTCTTCCATCTAGAAGATCCAGGCTTTTAATCTGAAATTTTTAATACTCCAAAGTTGGATCATTTAAAAAAAAAAACCAGACAGAGAAACACATTTGTGGATCTCGGGAAGGTAGCCAATTTTTGAGGCAATTTCATTTGGTGATGACAAAGCAGCTTTCACGAAACGTTACTCTCCTTTTCAGAGATAATTCCAAATCGCTGGGTTTGGTTTTAGGGGCCCACTCTTACTACTCCCCCTCCTCGAGTTAGCAAGATAAACACTGATTTGATTGAAGGTGAAAATGGGAAGAAGTAGAGTCTGTGGAGGCCCCTTTGGCCAGGTTCCTAATCCCTGCCCACTGTCTGAAGTTGCCTGTTGAGAAGAATGAATGAACTCATTCACTCTTCTCGCTTGGCCCTCCGCGGAGATCAAGAAGTAGTTGTAGTACAACAGGTCACAGAGAAATATCATTTACACCAAGAGTGGGGAATTTGTCACCAGCCAGATACGCTGGCCTCCCGTCTCCCAGAATTCTTCGTCATTAGCCATGCTTGTTGCAACTTTTTTTGACATCTCGGCAACATCTGGAAGGCCCGAGTTGGTTCTTCGCTCCTGTGGCCATGTCTTTGGAAGCACAGGCAGTCCTTGAATTACGACCGCAATCGAGCCCAACGTTTCTGCTGCTAAGCGAGACAGCTGTTAGGTGAATTTTGCTCCATTTTTACAGCCTTTCTTTCCACCGTTTTTAAGTGAAACACCGCAGTTGTTAAGTTGGTGACATGGCTGTTCAGTGAATCTGCTTCAACATTGACTTGGCTTCTTGGAAGGTTGCCAAAGAGTTAATTTATTTATTTGGTCATTTTTATATGCCGCCCAACTCCCGTAGGACTCAGGGCGGCGTACAACATAATGCAACAACAATTTATAAAAACAATACCAATAATTAAAAATAAAAAAAATTTAAAAATTTAAAAACAAGCCGTCATTCAAATATGGGGGATTGATCTTAATTTCCCCCTGCCTGCAGGAAGAGCCATGTCTTCACGGCTTTGCGGAAGGCCAGTAGGGTGGGGATAATCCGGATCTCTGAGGGGGGAGTTGGTTCCAGAGAGATGGAGCTCCCACAGAGAAGGCCCTCCCCCACGGTCCCACCAGCGGGCATTGCTTGGTTGATGGGACCTGGAGGAGACCAACTCTGTGGGACCTAACCGGTCATAGGGAGGTATGTGGTAGGATGCGGTCCCGGAGGTAACCTGGCCCTGAGCCATGTAGGGCTTTAAAGGTTAAAACCAACACCTTAAATTGCATCCGGAGACTAATGGGCAGCCAATGCAGCTGGCGAAAAATAGGTGTTATGTGGGTGTATCTGGGGACACCCACTACGGCTTGCGCAGCTGCATTTTGCACCAGTTGCAGTCTCCGGATACTCTTTAGGGGTAGCTCCATGTAGAGCTCCCAACTGCCATTTGCAAGCCTTTTCTATTCGATATTTTAAAAGGAACATCTGAATATGCATTTTGTACTACCCTCTATCTTGAACCCATGTTTCAGGGCCAAAGAAATTGCAGGAGTTGGGTCTGTCTAGTTTAATGAAAAGAAAGACTAGGGGTGACATGATAGCATCTTCCAGTATTTGAGGGCCTGCCACAAAGAAGAGGGGTGGGTGGATTTCTACCTATTCTCCAAAGCACCTGAGAGCAGAATGGATGGAAATTAATCAAGGAGAGAAGCAACCTGGAATTGAGGAGAAATTTCCTAACAGTGAGGACAATTAACCAGTGGAATGGCTTGCCACCACAAGTTGTTGGGTGCTCCATCACTGGAGGTTTTTAAAGAAGAGACTGGACAGCTATTTGACTGTGATGGTATAGGGTCTCCTGCTTGAGCAGGGGGTTGGACTAGAAGACCTCTGAGGTCCCTTCTAAGTCTTGTTATTCTGTAATTTTGTTAAAAGAAGTCTGTAGAGATTCTCAGTCATCCAGGTGATGGTTGTCCCAAAGGTGGTTTTTCAGGAGGCAACTGGACTTCCTTGTTTTTTTCTTTTGAAGACATTTCGCTTGTCATCCAAGAAGCTTCTTCAACTCTGACAGGATGGTGGGGAAGGAAAGGATTAATTAAGAGAAGTAACTTTAAACAAGAGTCACATTCTGCAGACACTGCTGAGCTTTCTGGGTTTGCCAGAGGCCTTGACAAGTTAAACTCTGAATGGGGCCTGTGTGAGGAAGATCAATCTTGGGAGACCGTAAAAAAATGTTAAATCAACACAAAGGTCAGCTGACTAATGAGAAGGGAATCTAGGCATGTGGGCCGTTGCTGCTGCTGCTACTACAACCACGTCAGAGCAAAGACAGACTGAGAACGCCGAGAACGAGGGAGAAATTTCCACAATGGAGCGACTATTCTAACAGGGAAGGCCTTGAGAAATTACAGGGGACAGCAAGACCCATGATCCTGAGCAGAAAAATCAGCATTTAGATTCGCCCACCCACCCATATGTTCTTCTCTGATGTGTCTACAAAGTTAAGAGCAGCTTTAACTTCATAAGTGACTTATGAGCGTTTTTCACATTTAGGATGGTTGCAGCATCCCCCTGGTCACGTGACCAAATTCAGACGTTTGGCAACTGGCATGTACTTATGATGGTTGCAATGTTGCAATGTTTGGCAACTGGCATGTACTTATGACAGTTGCACATGGCTGATGTGATCCCCTTTTGTGATCTTCTGACAAGCAAAGTCCACGGCAAAGCCAGATTCACTTAATAACCATGTAACTAACTTAGATTTGCAGTGATTTGTTTAACAACTGTAGGAAATTCCTGGGTCAATTGTGGTCTTAAGTCAAGGACTGTTTGTATATCATTTTCAGCAATCTAGGGAGCTAGTTGAAGAAGGGAACTGATGTGATATTCAAGAAATAAGAACAACTTCTTCTTCTTCTTCTTCTTCTTCTTCTTCTTCTTCTTCTTCTTCTTCTTCTTCTTCTTCTTCTTCTTCTTCTTCTTCTTCTTCTTCTTCTTCTTCTTCTTCTTCTTCTTCTTCTTCTTCTTCTTCTTCTTCTTCTTCTTCTTCTTCTTCTTCTTCTTCTTCTTCTTCCCCTGTTTTGCTTCCCTGCCTGCTTTTTCCTGCTTCCTTCTCTGCTCTTTATCATCTGCACAAAATTCCACTGGGAACTACAGATCGTTCATTCCTATTGTGGCTGGGTCAGCCAAGCAAGAATTAAACCATAGTTTATGATCCTGGCTTGTTCGTTCACCGGAGGGAGGACGTAAGAGGAAATTCCGGATAGTTTAAAAGTCGAAGTGGTTCTTAACGGTTTTTGTTTGTTCTGTCCGAAATGAGACTCTGGGTTGTCCTGACTTCTTCTGGATGCTGTCATTATCCAGAAATTGTTCCTGTGAAAATTCCTGCCAGGAAGTTGCGTGCCTTTCTTATGTGAATTTCTCCCTGGGGAAAGCTGGAGTGCATTGTATGTATATTTGGAATGTTAAGCAACAAAAATAGGCTTTCTAAAGTCAATTATCTTACTTTGCTTAGGCTGATTACATAGGAAGCTGTTAGCCGATCTGATGCAAATCTATGGCTTGTTGACTGTCACATGCTGTTTTTGATCCACGCTTATCATCATCAGTTCCTGGTTTAATGTGGTGTCATAAATTCATAGCCCAAACTCTTTTGATAGTTAGCAGCTCTGTTTAGTCCATCTGGGTTAACCAAAAGTGCGTTTGAACTCGTGTCTGGCAGGAAGAGTCTGCAAAAAATGGAATATTCTCCCATTTTTAAATTTCAGTGGTCAAAATTTTCTGTCTAGTTCTTCAATAGGAGCATCTCTTTTTCTCATCTTCTGTCAGGTGGGAAGAATTAGGGCCACATGGTTAAGTTCCAGTTAAAGCTGATTTATTGCTCATGCTGAGACACAAGAATCTAGTCAACTAATGGTCAGGACTAAATTGACTTTTGATAAGAGTGAATGGAATTCAAATAGGGTTGGACTTAGTCCAGGGATCTTGGAGTCCTAGTGGACAACCATTTAAACATGAGCCAGCAGTGTGCAGCAGCTGCCAAAAAAGCCAACACAGTTCTAGGCTGCATTAACAGAGGGATAGAATCAAGATCACGTGAAGTGTTAATACCACTTTATAATGCCTTGGTAAGGCCACACTTGGAATACTGCATTCAGTTTTGGTCGCCACGATGTAAAAAGGATGTGGAGACTCTGGAAAGAGTGCAGAGGAGAGCAACAAAAATGATTAGGGGACTGGAGGCTGAAACATACGAAGAACGGTTGCAGGAACTGGGTATGTCTCATTTAATTAAAATAAGGACTAGGGGAGACATGATAGCAGTGTTCCAATATCTCAGGGGTTGCCACAAAGAAGAGGGAGTCAAACTATTCTTCAAAGCACCTGAGGGTAGAACAAGAAGCAATGGGTGGAAACTAATCAAGGAGAGAAGCAACTTAGAACTAAGGAAAATTTCCTAACAGTGAGGACAATTAATCGGTGGAACAACTTGCCTCCAGAAGTTGTGAATGCTCCAACACTGGAGGTTTTTAAGAAGAGATTGGACAACCATTTGTCTGAAGTGGTATAGGGTTTTCTGCCTAAGCTTTGGACTAGAATACCTCCAAGGTCCCTTCCATCTCTGTTATTCTATTTCTATTTCCTTTGTGGGAATGTAATGATTCCAGGCTGATTTCTCCCTTGACTCCACCCTCAGGCTCTGCCTGTCCTTCTACATCTTCACAATTTTTCCCTTTTATGTCTCAGCTACAAAAATAGACATTAATGATTCATTTTTAAAATTATTGTCAAAGGGTAGGGAGAATATTACTGTATTTGGTGGTCACTGAAAGTCTCCCTAGCAAAAGTTCAAAACCCCGTGAGTATTTTGTTAAGTGAGCACCTCTGACTATGAAGACAAAATATTGTTAGTTAGAAGTTGACAGAACAATATTAGTTAGGAAGAAAAACAAGCCCAATACATTTAAAGCTGAAGGAAGAACAAACAGGTAGGGATAAGTTTGAGAGGGGGGAAAAACAGCAAACTTTGCACAACTTTTAAAAGATAACATTATCCAGCGCTCCAGTTCATTGTTGAATAATAGGTATACAAAAAAGTTAATTAGGTTTGCATTCTGAGAGTCACTTATTACTGTACATTTTAATTTTAGGAAGAAATCAATCATCAGTTCATATCCTTTTGGCATGATTTCCCATCATTGTTCCAACAGAAACTAACTCCTTCATAAAATATTTAAATGCTTAAAGAAAGTGAGCAAATCTGCCATTGGCTCTTATCCCAGCAATTGTGAGCAACTTGTAGAAATGAGTACAAACGTAGAGATTTTTTTTTCATTAACAGTATTTCCAGGAAACAGATAATAAAAAAATTTGATGGGAAAATTAACCACTTTTGTTATTTCATAAATTTTAACACTGAGATCAGTGAATGCTTAGAAAACCACAGTCTTAACAGCAGTGATTCTTTAGATAGGATACAGGATGTATTTAACTTGGTTGTTGGAGTTATTGAGGCCAAGTTTAAAGATTGAAAAGGAAAAAGCAGATTATGAATCATTGCTCTAAAATCTTAGCAATTGCATGTGGATGATACAGCTTAATTTTAAGAGGAAGAAATAAAGCTGCAAACCAATACTAACACATGGAAGCTCTGCTTTAAAAAAAAATCAAAATATGGTATAGTTGAAAGAAAGCTTCCTTAGAAAATTAGTGAAGAATGACTGTTTTAATTGAAAGCTCATGAGGTACTTGTAATGCTTTCTTCTAGATAGGCTGCATAGAATCTCACTTTAAGGATATAAACCTGTGTAGTATTTATACCTGAAGAAAACCCAAATTTTATCTCAGTAAGAGAAGTTATCCTTGGGGAAAATGATGGTTCTGTCCATATTTTATTTGCAATCATTTACATTTACATTATTTACATTTATCCTGGAAAGTTTAAGCCTATGGCTACACATAGAACTACAGGAAAGTGTAAATAAACCATGTTTGTGGCTGAGACAGACATATGGGGTTGGTTGTTCCAGACCAGAATAGCTCTTGATTTGCACCGAAAGTCTCCAAGATCAGACAGTTCCCAAATAACAGTACATGTGAGAAGAAGACAATCACAGGTGGAGCAAAACTAGAGGTTACAAAGACAGAACTGACAGTAATAATAGAAATAATTAATGATACTTCTTTTGGTTTCTGTCTCTTTCAATTTATCATCATCACATCTTGCTGCTTACCCACCAGTTGGAGATAAGTCGCGCAGGAGTGATACTAATCCTAACCCATGTGTCCCACCTCAACAGTCTGAGGTGTGTGCTATTTTGGAAAATAAGAGGCACATAAAAGATTTATGTCTCAGAGTAAATTTCTCAAATTGTCCCGAACTTGCTTTCCAGTGTAGGTAACATGCAAAGCAGAAAAGATGGAAATAATATCTCCCACTTTAATTCTCCTATTAATTTAAGGGGCCGATCCTGTAGTAAAAGTCAACTCACAGTTCCTGGAGATGATTCCATGAGTATGTATAGTTTCACCGTCAACACACAGAAGTGCCCATTTTTTGCCTGTGACTTCTTACGGTGGATTTATTATTTATTTATTTTACACCTCAGATTTGGAGACTGCCCATTTCCCTCCCAGAGTGACTCCTTGTGACTTCCCCTTTAAGCCAATAAGTCATTGGTTTCATTTTGTAGTGTTTCTTATGTAAGTATTATTCAGGCCCAAAGTCAATAAGGTGATACTACCGTACTTGGTTGAGGTGAGGAAGAGAAGCATGACCCAAGAGTGATAAAAGAACACAACTAAGGTCTTCTTGATCGTAAACTTGGATGGATGGTCACCTGCTTACAAACACAGAGAAGGTGGACTCAGAAGAACTCAGCTGATGAGATAAGCTTTCTGATCAGGAACATGTTCAGGAGAATTACGAGCACTTTTTTTTTTTTTTAGATCTTTGTGGTTCAGGTTGCACGCTCTAGGATGTTGGGCTGGATGCTCTATGTGATATCGGGAGGCGGAGCTTGCGTGTGTTCCTACACTCTCTACTCAGTCTATTCCATTGAACTCTTGAAGAGGGCTCTGATGGAGCTATCCAAGGTCCTGCATCTCAAATGTAACCCTGCAGTCTCCTTTCTTCAACAAACCGCCTCTTCTTCCTCACTCTTATATAAATCTTTTTTTGGAGAGGTCGAATGACAGTGGAGTTAAAATACCGCCTCCTGTAGCAGAAGAACCAGGAAACCCTGTATTAGTTCAGACACATGGCTGTCCAGTCTCTTCTTAAAAACCTCCAGTGATGGAGCACCCACAACTTCTGAAGGCAACTTCTGGTCCATTGGTTGATTGCTCTCACTGTTAGGAAGTTTCTCCTTACTTCTTGGTTGGATCTCTCACTGATTGCTTTCCATCCATTGCTTCTTGCCTTTCCTTGTCTGCTTCGGAGAACAGGTTGACTCCCTCTTCTTCTTTGACCCTCTCCAGGTAGAGTCCCATTGTTGAACCAAAACCATGGCTTTTTCTAGAAGCATCCTGCTATGTATGCATCAGCCCAGGATGCTAGGTTTAGGAAATGGAAGCCAACACTATGCCTCACCACAGCTAAAGAAGACCAATTTTTACATTATAGCAGTGGTTCCCAACCTGGGGGTCGGGACCCCTTTGGGGGTCGAACGACCATTTCCCAGGGGTCGCCCTGGCATCCTCAGCTCCCCCCCCCACTGCCACAAGCCTGGCCATATTGGCTCAACTTGCCCGAGCCCTCCGATTGGTCAGGAGAGGTGCCATTCGGTGAGAGGCGTTTGTGATGCCTGGCGGCCGAGCTAAGGGGCGGAGCGTCGCAAGATTGCGTGCTGGAGAGTACAAGGTGGTGCTTAAGACATCTGTGGCTGCCCCTGTCTCCTGCTCACCGTGGCAGTTTCTTCCCGCTGGTGTCGAAGGGAAAGGGAGTCACGGGAGGGAACAGCCAGCCAACGATCACTTAAGTTTCACAGCGCACGACGGCAGGAAGGAGGACAGCTGGGTCGGATCCAGTGGAAGATGATATTCCTTGTGCTCTTGCAAAG
Organism: Diadophis punctatus similis; assembly: GCA_023053685.1. Classification (NCBI taxonomy): domain Eukaryota; kingdom Metazoa; phylum Chordata; class Lepidosauria; order Squamata; family Dipsadidae; genus Diadophis; species Diadophis punctatus. The sequence goes on from JALIGW010000021.1 coordinate 14,456,389, forward strand.
ACTGGCCTGAGAATTTCTGATCTGGCATAATTACATATTGCTTTTGTGATTAATCGCTATGCTTTAATTATGTTCAATTTGTAACAATGAAAATACATCCTGCATATTATTTACATTACGATTCATAACAGTAGCAAAATTACGGTTATGAAGTAGCAACGAAAATAATTGTATGGTTGGGGGTCACGACAACATGAGGAACTATATTAAGGGGTCGCGGCATTAGAAAGGTTGGGAACCACTGCATTATAGGGTGTAAGTCAGCCATTCTTGGACCCTGTTTTTTGTTTCTCTGCTGGATGTATTGGAAAAAACAACGCAGGTTACACTTTGGGGAAGGTTTTAGAAAACCACAGGGCCCTTCTTAATCATTGGAGCTTTCGGAAAGAGCCACTGGCCACTGTGTGCAGCATTGGGTGCATAATTCCTGAATCTCTGGCATTCTTGAGGCCTTTGCAAACTCTGCTTAATCTCATCTGCCTCTGAAGGTTTCCACGAATTCTCAGCCCTTGTGCCCCTCGTGCGCCTGATAAACGGTGTCATTGCTTGGATTCCAGCAAGTCTGCTTTTTGCATAGTTTAGCTATCGACAGAAATATAGCAAGATAATAGCCAAGGTTTGGAGTCCCTATCAGGGCAATTTAGATGCCGGGGATACACAACAGGCTCAGTTGGAAGGCGAGGACATTTAAATATATCTACTGTTGTTTGTGAAAGATAACGGAGCATCTTTGCGATGGCTGCGCCGAGGACCTTGTTAGTGTTTAAAACAGCCTGAATGTTGACTGGCTCTCCCAAGGCCCTAAAATATGTTGTCTTTTGCAAATTACAAAAACATGTTTAGAAAACATTTTAAGGAACTCGGTGCAAGGAGGAGGACGGAAGAAGGTTAAGATGATAAGAACCACTGCCTCGTTCTGAAACAGATGTAGCACCATGAATATTACATTAGGAGGCATTTTGATTTTATTACTGTTGTGCCTTGCTGATTATTTTACTAATAAACAACAATAAGGCACAATATTTATCATCTGATTGTCCCAAGGGAGGGACAATTGGGATGGAGGGAGGGAGAGAGAATGAAATGAGAGAGAGAATTTTAAAAGAATTCTCCAAAACAGATACAGTGCACTCAGCTAAGTGTATTAAAACATATAAAAGCTACAGTACTGGCCATCTCAATTTATTTACATGAATACTTCTTAAAATCTCCCCCACCCTCACCCCAATATAATATCTAGCATTTTAGAAATATTTCCAGGATACAAATCTTTTTAAAGGTCCAAGTGTAAACATATCACCATTCTTTAAAAACATGTAAGCATTGATTTTTTTGGCGTTAATACCCTTTCAGAAACGATGTAAGGCCCCCTTCGTTTATTCTTCTGAGGGCAACAGGTTATTTTCAGCATTGTCGTGAACGATGAAGAAACGCTATCATGGTTCTCGTTCTTTCCTCCTTTTATTCTATTTCTAAAAAAAAAAAACCTTAGAAAACTTTATAAACAAAAGAACTGTGTGTGTAGTTGCCAGGTTGTTACACAAGGCTGGGACCAGTGTGTGGAGTCCTGTTTTATCAATCAAAACGTTTCGGTGCAAGGGGGGGGGGCATTTTAGAGCTTCTCTTGTGGTTAGACACTTGTACTGGAATCTATTCAAGTTACAGCACAGTGTAGGAATGGGAACAGAAAGGTCTTTAGAATTGTGGGTGGTTTCTACACACACACACACACACACACACACACACACACACACACTCATGCAACCACAGGGAAATGTCTTTCTCATGATGCTCCCCCTCATGTGATGTTGTGACTGTGGGTGTGTTAAACCGAAAGAGACAAGGAGTGCCCTTCGCACAATCTCTTTCATTGCAATATCTAACTTGTTCTGATTCTTCCTCCCTCGTATAAACGGCTTTAGCTCAGCGAAGCGTATTCCTTGTGGTTGTGTCGCTTTCTCCATTTAAAATTTACCTCAGTACCAGTCAAAAGCCAACAAGAATTCAGCTGCCGTGAAGTTCCCAAGTATTGGGAATTTAATTTAAACCTAAAAGAAAAGAAAAGTAAAATGTTGGGTTTTTCTTCTGTTAGCTAAGTTTTCCTCATTTCAGGAAAGCAGTTAGCTTTCAAATTATGTAGATTGTGAAAAAAAATAGAGATAGAAAGAAGTAGATTTATTTTTTCCAGCTGACATTGTTATGTGATTATTGTGTTCCACCAACACTGACAGGACAAACTGCTAGTATACAAAATGACAGCAAGCTCTACTGCCTACTAGAACTGATAATGTTACTTAGTTTGGTAATGAAATGTCTGCAAGAAAGCAAACCAGAGATCCCCAAGGCCGACCTCCTCCTCCTCCCCCCTCCCTCCTCCTCCTCCTCTCTGCAGGCCCTACTTCCTTCTAGCACTGAGTATGTTCCATTGGTTAGTAGTGAAACGTCTGCAATAAAACCACCAAGCTCAGGGAGCCCCCAAGGACCCCACAATTCAACCCTGAGCTACCAATATTCTATCTGTTATTGTGTAAACAGTCAGTGTAAAATGCTGGAGAGTCTCAGGTGTGCAGCAGGAATGGAAGTGGTCCAGAGGTGGGTTCCTGCCGGTACGCTCTTAGCTGTTGGTCGCCACACAACCAAAGAAGCCGGTGGCGTTCGCGGCGCGGGGCTTCCCCCGCCCGCTTTCCCCTGCCCGCCTAGATGCCACCATTTGCGTTCTATTGCCCTCTGCGCATGCGCAAAGCGTTCTGCTTGTGCAGAGGGCAAAAGAACGCAAATGGCGGTGTCCAGGCAGGCGGGGGAAAGCGGGCAGGGGGAGCCCCGCGCCGTGAACGCCACCGGCTTCTTCGGTTCTGCGGCGACCAACAGGTAAGAGCGTACCGGCAGGAACCCACCTCTGAAGTGGTCCAAGACAGGTATTTCCACAGCTTTAGAACAATGTTTTTCAACATTGGGATAGGATCATTGGGGTAGGGTTTGATTTAACAAGTATGGTAACTGCACATCTGGAATGGGTGCTTTACCCAGAAATCTGTGCAGCATTTCAGATTCAGAAAGCAGGATTGCATTTCCTTAAGACAAAAATCTCTACAGCCGCCGTTTGATTTTTGGGGAAAGACTCGGCCAATTTAGGCACTGCAGAAAATGCATCAGGGATCCCAAAGTGTCTTTCTGCCTTTGAATTAAAAACGTTGCCTTTGTGACAGATGTGGCTTTATTTTTTGCTATCCTAGTAAACCAGCTCTTTGTTCTTCCAGCCTATGCAGTTGTTGGTGCCTGCGTGTGCATGCTTACTTACCAGCCTAGATTTTCAAGTATCATCCTGCACAGGAAGATTCAAAATCGCTTTTGGGTTTCCTGAAGGGTCTGAAGAAAGAAAGAAAAGAATAATACAAAGTCACAGAAGCCTCGTGCCATTTTAAAAACAAGAATCCACGTCAAAAGCACCGAGGAAAAGCAGAGCAGAACAAACCTAACCGTCTGTTGTTTTGCCTTTGATTTTGGCTATTCCCAGATAAGATTGAAGTATAGGTAGTTCTCAGCCTACAACCTTCATTTAGCAACCTCATTACACAGAGCTGCCTCTCGTTAAAATAAGTCCTCGACTTACAACAGTTCATTTAGTGAATGGCTGAAGTTAGAAAATGTAACTTATGACCGTTTTTCACACTTCTGTCCGTTGCAGCCTCCCCCATGGTCATGCGCTGAAAATTCATGCGTTTGGCAACTGACTCATATTTATGACGGTTGCAGTGTCCCAGGGTCACGTGATCCCCTTTGGCGACAGTCTGACACGCAAAGTCCATGGGGAAGCCAGATTCACTTAACAACCCTGTCACTAATTGAACAACCGAAGCGATTCACTTAACAACTGGAGTAAGAAAGGTTCTAAAATGGAGTTGGTGCAGTGGTTAAATGCTGCGACTGCAGGCTGACTGCTAGTTCAGCAGTTCAGCTGTTCAAATCTCACCAGGCTCAAGGTAGACTCAGCCTTCCATCCTTCTGAGGTCGGTAAAATGAGGACCCAGATTGTTGGGGGCAATATGCTGAACTCTGTAAACCGCTTAGAGAGGGCTGTAAAGCACTTTGAAGCGGTATTTTATTTATTTATTTATTGGTATTTCTTATATGCCGCCCAACTCCCGAAGGACTCCGGGCGGCGTACAACAGTAAAAATACAAGAAACCAATATAAGCATTTAAAACAAATATGAAAATTAAAAAACCATAATCTTAAAAACATTTAATCAATTCGACTTCATACATACTTGGGGGTGAGCACAGATGGATTACGCTCCACCCCCTGCCTGCAGGAAAAGCCATGTCTTAACAGCTTTCCGGAAGGCCAGTAGGGTGGGGATAGTTCGGGTCTCTGGGGGAAGTTGGTTCCAGAGCACGGGGCCTGCCACAGAGAAGGCTCTCCCCCTAGGGCCCGCCAGGCGACATTGCTTAGCCGATGGGACCTGGAGGAGGCCAACTCTGTGGGCCCTAACCGGTCGAAGGGAAGTGTGAGGCAGAATGCGGTCCCGGAGATAACCTGGTCCTAAGCCATGAAGGGCTTTAAAGATGGTGATCAACACCTTGAATTGGACCCGGAGACCGATGGGCAACCAGTGCAGCTGGCGGAGTACAGGTGTCACGTGGGTGTACCTTGGTACACCCACCACAGCACGCGCAGCCGCATTTTGCACCAGCTGAAGTCTCCGGATACTCTTCAAGGGTAGCCCCATGTAGAGCGCGTTGCAGTAGTCCAGGTATATAAGTCTAAGTGCTATTGCTATTGCTATTTGTCTCGCTTAGTAACTGAGATTTTGGGCTCAGCCAAGGATTACTTGTATGGAAAAAAGAGCAGTTTTTATACAGATTTACCTAACAACTATGAATTACTGCAAACCCAAAATTGATCGTTCAGGGTAAAAATGCCAATTGCTAAATATTTTATTACTATATTTTTGTTGGATTTTCATAGATTTTGCAAAATGGCTTGCCACTTTCTTCCTGGGGCTGACAGACAGTGGCTGGCCCAACATCCCCTAGCTGGCTTTGTGCCAAGAGCACAAACTAGAATTCACAGTTGCCTTGTTTCTAGCTTGACGCCATTCACACGAAGCTGTCTCTCATTAAAATATATATTTTTCTCCCTGGGCTTCATATACCAAAGTGACTTTTCCTACATTTCTTGCCTTTAAAAAAATTAAAACACAATAATGCAAAACACAAAAAACCCAACACATTATTAGATAGCCTTGGTGGCGCAGTGGTTAGAGTGCAGTACTGCAGGCTACTTCTGCTGACTGCCGGCTGCCTGCAATTTGGCAGTTCGAATCTCACCAGGCTCAAGGTTGACTCAGCCTTCTGTCCTTCCGAGGTGGGTAAAATGAGGACCCAGATTGTTGGGGGCAAGAGGCTGACTCTGTAAACGGCTTAGAGAGGGCTGTAAAGCACTGTAAAGCGGCATATTAGTCTAAGTGCTATTGCTATTGCATTTTTAAGGGCTTCTCATGCAGAATTGGTAACTTTTCATACGTTGGAAGAACTGCCATTGCTAAGTCAGCATGCCATTAAAAAAAAAGGCGAACAGCTTAGAAGAAAAGATTAAAAGATGCGTAGGAAATAGTCCCTTTGTGAGTGTGGGAGTTTGGGGAAGGGGATTTTGGGATACCCGGCTAATATTTCTTTCCCTGTTATGGACCTTCTGGTTTGATTGTTCAAACGGGGCATTGATAAGACTGCTTTATGAACGGAGAGAAGCCATACTTAGCATTGCAAATCAGGAAAGATTCTTCCTCTGCAGACATGGGAGGTTATCAGTTCTTGGCTTCCCTTGAGACTGTGAATTTCGGGGCCCTGATCGGTTTTCTCCGGATGGACCCGACCGATGACAAAAAGACCTTTCTTTATTCGTCTCCTGATTATTTTAAAACCTAATTCTCCAGGAAGGGCCAGGCCTCCATGCTGTACGGGAGTCCTATCAGGTAACGCTAATGTTCAGCTGAGATACGGACCCCGTCTTTGAGCGAGAGAGACGCTCTTTGAAGAATCGAATTTTGCACAATAGCGAATGCAAAATGGGCTCCTCCGGTTACTTTTCGGTAAAGCGTAGCCGGCTCTTTATCAGGAGGCTGGGTTTTTTTATGGATTTGAGGGGTAATTGCAGAAAATACGAAATGCATTGTCTTTTCAAAGGGTAGGAAACCAGCAAAGGGGAGCTTAGGTTTCGTTGGTTCACATTAAGGCTGACCGTTTCTCTTCGTTTCCATGAAAAGAAAAGACTTAGAAATATAACTTTATTGTCACTTTGAAGGTGGACTAATCGGCATACATTAAAATGAAGTTTTGTTGCATACAGCTCTCAAAGGGTCACCACCTCCAATCGACACTACAAAAACAGGAGAAAATAAATAAGCACGAAATTATGTATATAGAATAGAACAGTGTTTCTCAACCTTGGCAGTTTGAAGATGTGTGGACTTCAACTCCCAGAATTCCACAGCCAGCAACGCTGGCTGGGGAATTCTGGGAGTTGAAGTCCACACATCTTCAAACTGCCAAGGTTGAGAAACACTGGAATAGAATAACAGAGTTGGAAGGGACCTTAGAGGTCTTCTAGTCCAACCCTCTGCTTAGGCAGGAAACCCTATACCAGTGATGGCAAACCTTTTAGGCACAGAGTGCCCAAACCGGAAGGTGCGTGCGCACCAGAGCGCTGGAAAGGCCAGTGCGCATGCGCATGTCGGAAACCTGACGACCAGCTGGCTGAGTTGGGGCGACAGCACGCATACCCACAGAGAAGGCTCTGCGTGCGACCTGTGGCACATGTGCCATAGGTTCGCCATCACGGCCCGATACCATTTCAGACAAATGGTTATCCAATCTTTTCTTAACAACTTCCAGTGTTGGAGCATTCACAACTTCTGGAGGCAAGCTGTTCCACGGATTAATTGTTCTAACTGTCAGGAAATTTATCCTTAGTTCTAGGTTGCTTCTCTCCTTGATTAGTTTCCACCTATTGCTTCTTGTCCTGCCTTCAGGTGCTTTGGAGAATAGCTTGACTCCCTCTTTGTGGCAGCCCCTGAGATATTGGAACACTGTTATCATGTCTCCCCTGGTCCTTCTTTTCATTAAACTAGACATACCCAGTTCCTGCAACCGTTCTTCATATGATTTAGCCTCCAGTCCCCTAATCATTTTTGTTGCTCTTCTCTGCACTCTTTCCGGAGTCTCAACATCCTTTTTGCATCGTGGCAACCAAAACTGAATGCAGTATCCCAAGTGTGGCCTTACCAAGGCATTATAAAGTGGTATTAACACTTCGCATGATCTTGATTCTATCCCTCTGTTAATGCAGCCTAGAATTGTGATGGCTTTTTTGGCAGCTGCTGCTGTACACGGCTGGCTCATATTTAAACGGTTGTCCACTAGGACTCCAAGGTCCCTCTCACAGTTACTACTGTTGAGCAAGGTACCACATATACTGTACCTTTGTATTTTGTTTTTCTTGCCTAAATGTAGAACCTTACTTGTATTATATGACAAAATAAAAAAAGAAAAGTCTCAGAGCATTGGCTGTTTTGGTTTCCAATTCTCCTGCTTTCAGCTCCTAGTTGCTTTTTGGGTTGACTACGGAGAGTCCTTGACTTACAACAGTTCATTTAGTGACCAAAGTTACAACGGCACAGGAAAAAGTGACTTATGACCATTTTTCACACTTATGACATTTGCAGCATCCCCATAGCCAAGTGATTTATATTCGGACGCTTGACAACCGGCTCAGATTTAGGACGGTCGTTGCGTCCCAAGGTCACATGATCCGCTTTTGCGACCTTCTTACGAGCGAAGTCGATGGGGGAAGCCGGATTCACTTAATGACCGTGTTGCTCATTTAACAACTGCTGCGATTCAGTTAACCGCTGTGGCAAGAAAGGTTGTAAAATGGGACAAAAGCTCCCTTAACAAATTTCTCACTTAGCAACGTATGTTTCAGTTGTAGTTGTAAGTGAAGAACTACCTGCATAAGCGAAGTTGGGCTACGTTGCCTGTCGGTGAGCTTGTGTTGTGACTCGATAGCTCACGGTAGGCGAATAGGTTTTTCTGTCCTGCTTTTGTGGCCATCTGCTCTGTGCACCCGGACACTTCTTGGACTGTGGTCTCCTTAGGATGGTCTTTTGAGAAAGGCCAGGGAAGCCAATCTGTACAATTGCTGACTTCCCTCGTTGTACAGGAAGCCCTCGACTTACAACAGTTCATTTAGTGACCGTTTAAAGTTACAACGGTGCCGTCAGGCGAATGTCCGAACAGGGTTACGTCGCCGCTTTCTGTACGCAAAACAAAAAACCAAATAATATTTCCCATCCCAGAACACAAAGACAAACCCACATGGTGCTTTCTCCCAGAGAAATCAAAATAATAGTTGAGGAGGTTTTCTGAATGTTTATTGTTGTTACTTAGAAAATAAGGTTAAAATGAGGCTAAGCATTTCGAACATGCTTAAAATGTGTTCTTCAAAGAGAGAAGGCTTTGTCATTTGCGGTTAACTGTGGCGCAGTTTCAACCATGTTTTAGTGCATAAACCACAATTGTCTGGGCTCATTCAGCATCCGAACCCATTAAGTGTAATTTACAAACCTCAGTGACTGCGTTCCCACAACGGGCTAATCCCAAGTGAAAACAAACAATACAAGATTTAATACAAGATACAAACTCAGTGAAAATGCCTCTAAATCTTGAGCTGTTCCAGACAAGCAACTTCATTCACTACGAAAACCTACTGTCTCCTTCTTAGCTAACTGGACCTTGGAAAGGGGTGGCAGGGAAGTTGATGGAGAAGAAAAGGCACACAATTTGGCTGCTGTTAGAAAATTGTGAGCTCCTTCCGTAAGTTGCTTGTTCTCAGGCAAGCTAAGAATTTTAAAGAAATTTGAGGAGAAATTTCATGTGCTAGTCATCTGCTGTCTAGATCGGTGTTTCTCAACCGTGGAGACCTGAGTTGAGGTCTCCTAAGTTGAGAAGCCCTGGTCTCTAGAGGTCTATGCAGATTCTTGGTCATCCAGGTCAGGGTTGTCCCAAAGGTGCTTTTTTCAAGAGGCAACTGGACTTTCTTGGTTTTTCCTTGAAGACGTTTCGCTTCTCATCTAAGAAGCTTCTTCAGCTCTGAGCTGAAGAGCTGAAGAAGCTTCTTGGACGAGAAGCGAAACATCTTTAAAGAAAAAGCAGAAAGTCCAGTTGCCTCTTGAAAAAAAACACCTTTGGGACTGATCTCTAGAGTTAGACACTAGTCAATGTTTAGAAGCAGGAAACCAAGGAGACCTTCCTTAGCCATTTGGTCATTTCTACCAGGAAAATAACTTTGAGAACTTCAATATCTCAAGGACCGCTCATCCTCTCTTAAACCAGCATCTCTCCTAAGCCAGCATCTTAGCCACTACACCACACCAGCTGTCCTAATGGCTCTCCTATCACTAAATTCTGTGAATATTGGGGAACTAACCGAATCCATGTAGTTTTATTGGGGTTTCAGGAAAAAGCTGAGCCTGACAACCAATGCCCTCTCGTCAAGTCTTAAAGTTGCCAAGTTTGAAGACCTCTGAGCTGCTGCATCAATTTTTTCTGTGTGTAGCGGTGTTAGCACCTCACACCAAATGTTCCAAGCTCACTGGCCTAAGAAAGCTTGAAAGGGATGGGGAAAGCTGCAGGAAGCAACGCGGACAAGAAGCTTGCTGCTGTCCTTAAAATTAAATGTTCTCATAAAATTGTTGTACGCTGCCCTGAGTCCCTCGGGAGTAGGGCGGCATAGAAGAACCAATAATAAATAAATAATAAATAAAATGAATTAAATTAGCTTCTCCGCAGGCTGTGATTGAAAAAGAGGCGATCCGACGGAATTCTCCCTAAAAAAAAGGGAAAATAGGGAAATTGTAAGAATACCTTTCGCGTTCCTCCTCTCAAAATAAGAGCATCAAGGCCTTGTTTTCCGCGCGTCTGTCGTATCTCCCCGTCTTGCTCGGTGTGTGGCCTTCTCTTCGCAATTAACCCGAGGGGCTACTTTCCTTTTCTAATTTGTAGGAAGTGGCTCGTGACATCTGTTTGGGCCCTGGGGCTACTTTTGGAAAACTTTTAGCTGTTTTCAGGTTCCCTCTCTCCCTCCTCCCTCTTTCTTTTTCTCCCAGAGCAAAAAGACTGTGAAGTTGTATAGCAGCTGAAAGATTTGATTTAGGAACAACAACCCCCCCTTTTTTTTCAGATTGTAAAGGAACGAGTTAAAAATAAATCTGAAACTCCTATTTTATTGGAATGTAATACAGAAAGAGAGGGTAATCTGTGTCTTGCTTAAAAGGTCTTTGAGGGGAAAATCTCCAAGAAGAATGGCTGGAGGATGTTGGTTGATATAGAACAGAATAAAGAGTTGGAAGGGATCTTGTAGGTCATCTAGTCCAACCCCCCGCCCAAGCAGGAGACCCTACACCATTTCTGACAGATGGCAGTCCAGTCTCTTCTTGAAAGCTCTATTCCTATTCCTATTCTATTCTATTCATTACCAAACTAGGTAACATCATCAGTGCTAGAAGGGAATGGGATTTGCTCTCATTTATGTATTAGTAGCTTTATCTGTCAATGTTGGTGGACATAATGATTACACAATTATGTCTGCTGGAAAAAAACCCTACTTCTTCCAATATCTTCTAATACACCTTGTTTTGCTTTTCCCCATCCCTGACAAAATACAGTTATTGTTTTCATATAATGTCCAAAGTGTTAAAAATGTCCTATGGTTTCATATGATAACGGTCTTTATGCTAACACAGGGGTAGGCAAAGTTGGCTCTTCTATGACTTGTGGACTTCAACTCCCAGAATTCCTGAGCCAATCATGCTAGCTCAGGAATTATGGGAGTTGAAGTCCACGAGTCATAGAAGAGCCAACTTTGCCTACCCCTGTGCTAACAGAACAGCTGAGGTTCCCCAAAACACTGAACCAGAAGTCCCCAAAGGTGTTTTTTTTCAGGAGGCAACTGGACTTTCTGGTTTTCCTTTGAAGACATTTCGCTTCTCATCCAAGAAGCTTCTTCAGCTCTGACTAGATGGTGGGGAAGGGAAGGATTTATAAAGAGCTGAAGAAGCTTCTTGGATGAGAAGCGAAACGTCTTCAAAGAAAAACCAAGGAAGTCCACTTGACTCTTGAAAAAAAAAAGCACTTTTGGGACAACCATGACTTGGAAGGCTGAGAATCTCCATAGACCCTGAACCACAGGCTGACCACAAATTAGTTTTATTTTATGCTTGTTTAGTATGCTCTCTGAATCCAGTCCCCGTGTCAGCTCTGCATGAATCAAAAAACCCAACTCTGGATAGAATTTGCATCGTCTGTCATGGCTTCCAGCATTTCAGCAAAAACTTGGCAATATTTGTGAGCCCAGGAGTTAGATGTTCAGAAAAGATTGCTGTCTATAATGAACTTTCTTTGAAAGAACCATGAAGTCCACAGATAGAGGCTAAAGCAAGCAAGGAGATTTCTTCTGACAAACCTGGCAAAAATTGGTGGGGGGGAGGGAAGGGAAGGGAAGGGAAAAAAGGCTAATCCCTGTTAAGCGACTTGAAAAGAATGCCTTCTGCTATACTGTAATTCCCAATTTTAGAGTCATGGTTATGATGAATGATCTGCTGGCATCTTGCCAGCTCCTGAATTTTGCTCTGTGGGACAAAAAAGGGAATTCTAGTTGCAGGAACTGGCTCGAAAGGTTGCACATTTGGTCCGATCCTATGTGGGTATTTTTGGCTGAAATAAGTGGGACCTATTTCCATCGGGGGGGGGGGCGTAGATTTTGCACTTGTAGCAACTGGAAATAGTGATAGGGCTATATCTCTCAGCAAAGAAAACATCCTTTATTTTCTTTGCGAACAGAATTGGGAACCCAAAGAAGCTCCTTGTTCAATCAATCAATCAATCAATCAATCAGAATAGAGTTGGAAGAGACCTTGAAGGTCTTCTAGTCCAACCCCCTGCTCAGGCAGGAGACCCTATACCAAAAATAGAGCTCTGGTGGTGCAGTGGTTAGAACACAGTATTGCAGGTTGACTCTGCTCACTGCCAGGAGTTTGATACTGACCGGCTCAAGGTTGACTCATCCTTCCGTCCTTCCGAGGTGGGTAAAGTGAGGACCCAGATTGTTGGACGGACAAGATGCTTAGAGTGGGTTGTAAAGCACTGTGAAGCAGTATATAAGTCTAAACGCTATTGCTATTTCGGACAAATGGCTGACCAGTCTCTTCTTAAAAACCTCCAGTGATGAGGCACCCACAGCTTCTAGAGGCAAGTCATTCCACTGGTTAATTGTTCTCACTGTCAGGAAGTTTCTCCTTAGTTCTAGGTTGCTTCTCTCCTTGATTAGTTTCCATCCATTGTTTCTTGTCTTGCCTTCCGGTGCTTTGAAATAAACTGACCCCCTCTTCTTTGTGGCAGCCCCTCGAATGCTGGAATACTGCTATCGTGTCCCCTCTAATTCTTCTTTTCTCTAGACTGGCCAAACCCAGTTCCTTCATCCAAGAAGCTTCTTCATTTCTGACTGAATTGCATTCCCCACCATTCACTCAGAACTGAAGAAGCTTCTTGGATGAGAAGCAAAATGTTTTAAAGGACAACCCCCTCCCCCTGGAGAAAGTCCAGTTGCCTTGTGTAAAAGCATGTTTGGGCTTTGTGTGGTTGAGACCAGCTGTGGCACTTGTCCACGTGAGATGAACGCCTTACACAGATTACAGAAGCCAGCTATGATAGCAATCAACACTGGTTTGGTAGATCTTCCATCTTCCACACAAGAGCAGTCCAGCATATTGAGGAAACAGAACTGACCTCCAACTGTGGGGAAATCCAACCACTGTTGCTTTCCCCACAACCAGACAGCTGCTCTTGAAGGCAACCACTGCTCACTCCCCCAACTTGGGAGAGGCTGTATATTTTATTACTGAAAAAAGCTACTTTCAACCGTTCGAAAAAGGACTTCTGTTTGGCTCAGGCGCAGCACAGAAATTGGTGCCAGGCTTAAAAAGTGGTCAAAAGATAACAATGACAATGCTTGCTATTGTTTTCACGGCTGTTGAGCAGGTGTGTTGTAGGGTTTGATGGAAGCCTATGTTCTCAAGAAGCTGATAAAATCCTTCTCCTTGTGCCCAAGTAAACAAAGATGATGCAAGGGACAATTTCACCCGCTTAACTTATAGGTCCCATACTTCTGGAAGACCTTAAATGACTCGGATGACTCATAAACAATAAAATGAGATGAAGCCATCTGCAGGCCTTTTCATCCTTGGGAATTGCACCGTCAACCATGAAAAAAAGAAAATAGTTTTCCTGACTTCCCTTCAAAATATCTTGGGTCTTTCTTTTTTCTTTTTTTTAAAAAAAGTATTCAAAGTAATTTTTTGAAAGGGTAGGATTTATTTCTCCTCCAGTAGTAAAAGGCAAGTCAGAGAGACCTGGAGGAGTGAGGGGTAGAGTTGAGGGTAACGGTATTAAAAGGTCTTCTTGCTTATTCACATTTTCCTCTCTGCATACATAGGATGAGTTGGAGTAGACGGAGCTGACACCAAAGAGCTGGTACTTTAGCATCCAACATAAACAGACTGGGAGCTGAGTGTACTTGGAGATGTCTAAATGAAGCCTTGGATTGGATCTCCTCGGCCTTGTTCTTCACCTCTGTTAGGATGAGAATAAAATCCCATAGAGGCGATGTTGGATCTTTACTTGGAATTCAGACATTTAGAAATAAAAACGAGATTAAATGTCTAATAGAAAATATTTATTTCAGTACAAAAACAATAAATCCTGAATAATTACATCTTTGCTAAGAAACAGGACCGTTCAGGTCAAGAGCCAAGGCAGAAGAGAATAATGGTGGATTAGGAATGTAGACATGCGCAAAACATCATATCATGTGTTCTGCTTATATTGGAATATACCATAATATTAGATAGGGGTGCATCACCCTGCATAGACATACAACTGACAATATTCACTACGTGACAACCTCCTCATTGCTTCTTTGCAAAAATACTAAATAAACAAGCTTCTGATTTCAGAAGAATTTGCAAGAGCCAGCTTTACAATTCCCTCCCCCCCAGAGGTTGTGTGTTTGTGTTTGTGTGTGTGTGTTTGTGTGTGTGTGTGTGTGTGTGTGTGTTGTTTTCTCTAACCGCAGACTGACAATAGGGAATAACTCATCCAGAGGCCTTCTCCTGTACTGAATGGCCACCATTCAGCCCTCACAACCTACTATTTTGAGCTGAGGATTTAAATTCTCCTCTCCATAAACATTATAATTTTAGAAAAAGCATTTTCATCCCATAGGTCAACAACAAGCAGACTGCACGTTTCTGGTCTGGAGGTGAAATTGCAATGTTGCCCTTTTAAAGAATGCATTTTTAAAGAAGAAAACTTGCTTTTGTTTCTTTATTTTGAGAAAAAAGTTTAGACCCAAATTATCCTGGTTTGAATGGTAAGTACCGTATTTTTCGGAGTATAAGATGCACCTTCCCCCCCCAAAAAGAGGGTGGAAATGTTGGTGCATCTTATACACCGAATACAGCCATTTTTGGTCTCCCGAAGCCCCTCCCCCGCATCCCATTTTTGCAAAATTTGGCCCATTTTTCACAAAAACGGGGCACGCAGAGGGTTTGCGAGGCCCTGCTCTCTGGAACTAACTACCCCCAGAGATCTGAATCATCCCCACCTTGCTGGCCTTCCGAAAAACCATTAAGACATGGCTCTTCCTGAAGGCGGGGTGATTTTGAGACTACCTTCCATCTGACGTCTCCCCCATGTATGTATGATGTTATATGTTTTTTTAAATAGTTTTTAATTGTTTTTAATGATTTATTTGATGTTCCCTAAAATGTTGTACGCCGCCCTGAGTCCTGAGGGAGTAGGGCGGCATAGAAGAACCTCAAATAAAATAAAAAATAAATGTTAGAAAGGATGACTTCACAGAAAGAGTAGAGAAAGCTTGGAGCTAACTTCCAGGGGAGATAGTGGGTCAATCATCAGGAACTGAGTTTAAGCATGCTTGGGATTATGTTGGATGTCCATCATCCAACAAAGATTAAAAAAATAAAATAAATACACTCAAAGGGCAGGCTCAATGGACCACTAGGTCTTTTTCTGCTGCCAGTTTTCTGTGTAGGAAATTGTGGTTGGAGGCAGGTTTTGAAGAAAGCAAACAATTAAATCCGTCCCTTCTCAAAAATTTCCTGCTTAATGTTTTTACGGTCGCTTTACAAGGAAGGTTGGCTTTTGAGGAAGCAAAATGAGTTGAACTCCCAAGATTGTAAGTGGATTGCTACTGAAACAAAGTGTGTGTGTGTGTGTGTGTGTGTGTGTGTGTGTGTGTGTGTGTGTGTGTGTGTGTTACAGAGGAGACCAGAGATGACCTTGCAGAAAATAGGCGACCTTATAATTCTTCTCCTTTTTCAAAATGCCAGATAAATGACAGGTTACATGAAGTGAGATTCTCAAATAAGAGAGAGATGGATGTGAGACAGGATCAGGAATGGTAGCCTGATTCTGTAGAATTAGAAGCAGAATATATCCAGATGTTACTTAGAGCTTAATTGGATCTCTGTAGCACTTAGTTCTGTCTTTCTTTTTCCTTTCTGCTCTCTTCACTCTCTCTCTCTCTCTCCCCCCCCTCCTCCTCCTCATGTTCTCATTATATCAAACAGAAACTACTCTGTTGGAGGTTTGATTTGGCCTTAAGCCAGTGCCAGTTTGCCAGCAACAACATCAACAAAAGAGATTAATTTGTAGGTGAATCCTTATTTCCTGGAGGGGATGGAGGCAGCGGACCACGCTCCTAGCTGTCTACTAGATTACACAACCTAGATAAAGAAGCGATTTATTTAGAAACACTTTCAAAATAATCCTGAAACCTTTTTTCAAAGAAACGCAGAATATTTAAAGAAGTTCATATTTGTTTATGGAGATTCTCAGTCATCCATGGTTGTCCCAAAGCTGCTTTTGTTTTCAAGAGGCAACTGGACTTTCTTGGTTTTTCCTTTGAAGACCTTTCACTTCTCATCCAAGAAGCTTCTTCAGCTCTTTATAAATCCTTCCCTTCCCCACCATCCAGTCAGAGCTGAAGAAGCTTCTTGGATGAGAAGCGAAACGTCTTCAAAGGAAAAACAAGAAAGTCCAGTTGCCTCTTGAAAAAAAGCACCTTTGGGACAAGTTCACATTTGGGTCCATCTAGATGCAACCAACTTGAAACTCTTCAATGATCTAATTTTCCAGTTCATTCAAACTGGGAAGTATTTGGAGAAGGCTGTTCCACCCAGATTTCTGAGTCTTTGCTACTCTTCTGCAAAGATGTGGTGTTTTTGCTACTGTATTGTGTCTTTCTATGGGTCTAGCAGCCCTCCTACTTATCTGGTCTATAGGAGAACAGAAAAAAAAATATGGCTGTTAGATGCTACCTAGTTGCCTCTTTGCTCTTGTGACTTTTCTTAATGACTGATTTTCAACCAGTCTGCCTGCAGGAAGGAGCTGGGAACGATGGGAGTTGGAACAAGGCACCCCAATATCTTGGCTATAGGAAGTCATGGGAACATCCCAAAGTGGTATAAGGGTGGGATTGTTGCCACTGAGTAGCCACCTGTCTCATGCTCCAAAGAAAACTCTACAACCTTGAGTCTCCAACTGTGGCAACTTTAAGACTTGTGACTGGTTGGGGAATTCTGGGAATTGAAGTCCCCAAGTCTTGAAGTTTCAAGGTTGGAGACCCCTCCTCTATAAAACAATATTTGGATTAGGGGCTGAGTGGATTGTTCTAGGCCCTAGCTTTGTCCACTCTTCTTCCTAGGTCAGTGTTTCCCAACTTGGCAACTTGAAGATATCTGGACTTCAACTCCCAGAATTCCCCAGCCAGCATTCGCTGGCTGGGGAATTCTGGGAGTTGAAGTCCAGATATCTTCAAGTTGCCAAGGTTGGGAAACACTGACCTAGGTGGAATCTGCTGTAGGGTTGATTTGTAAATCCAGCTGTCTCACGGGCCCTTTCAGTAGTCTGTTGGCAGGATTAGAGTCAGCAGTAGTCCAGTTCTCCACACTTCAGTGAAAAGTGTGAGGGAGTCAGCAGAATGACCTTGAAGGCAACTTATTCATGTTCTTGCTATGGTCCTTCTGAAGGTTGTCCAGGAATACTAAAGAAGAGATAGATTCAAACTAAATGTAAAGCGCTCCAAACTCAGACTGCAGAAAATACGACTTCAGCAACAGAGTGATCAATGCCTGGAATGCACTACCTGACTCTGTGGTTTCTTCCCCAAACCCCAAAAACTTTAACCTTAGCCTGTCTACAGTCGACCTCTCCTCGTTTCTAAGAGGTCTGTAAGGGGCGTGCATAAGCGCACCAGCGTGCCTACCGTCCCTGTCCTACTGTCCTATTGTCCTCTTTTATCGTTACTTTTTACTTATGTTTATACAAATTACTACTATACATGTTTGACAAATAAATAAATAAATAAAATAAATAAATAAGAGATGGGCACTGAGTAAAGCTGTTGAAGCTTCCTCTTGCCATACACCTGCTTGCTGAGATATTGGGTGGTGGGGGTTATTAGGCCTCTAACTAGACCGATGCTTCCTGACATTGGCAATTTTAGGATATGTAGACTTCAACTCTCAGCTCCTTCTGGTTTATTTCATGGAAATCCAAAACCAGGTCTCTGACTTGTTTCCATCCAAACAAACCAGGTTTAGAAGTCCCTGTTTGGTCTGGCCTTTCAATTCAAGCTTGTTAGAGCCAGAAGAAATGATGATGTTTAAATGCTTTGCAACATCCCCATTTAGGGTATCACAGTTCTCTCTTCAAAAGGGAAACCGATTAGGTACAGGAGCAGGGATGTGATTCCAATTAGTTTTTGCCTGTTGCTAATGTGTTTGAAATCCCTGTGCAGTAACGAGAGCTGCAGCAAATAAACAGGAACCAGATCATAACGACCTGCTGAAGGCTTCTTCTACCTCTTACGCAAAGAGCCCTTGAACACAATAGAATATATTTTTCTATTTGCTGATTTCTCTGCTCTACTTGCAAACTCAGACAAGGTCATGGAAGGGGAGAGATTCTCTCTGGCCTTTTCCACAACAACCCCAATTCAGAAGGGTTGTTATTAGCCTTCAAAAAACCATGATGTGTCCTCCGCTTTCTAGCTACTGTAAGAGAGAGAGAGAGAGAGAGAGAGAGAGAGAGAGAGAGAGAGAGAGAGAGAGAGAGAGAGACAGAGAGACAGAGACAGAGAGAGACAGAGAGAGAGAGAGAGAAAGAAAGAGAGACAGAGAGACAGAGACAGAGACAGAGACAGAGACAGACAGACAGACAGACAGACAGACAGAGGGAGACAGAGAGGGAGACAGAGAGAGAGACAGACAGACAGACAGAGACAGAGAGAGAGAGAGAGAAAGAAAGAGAGACAGAGAGACAGAGACAGAGAGAGACAGACGCACACATACACACACACACACACACACACACAGAGACAGAGAGACAAAGAGACACACAGAGAGAGACAAAGAGAGACAGAGACAGAGAGACACTGAGAGAGACAGAGAGAAAGAGAGACAGACAGAGACACACACACACACACACACAGAGAGGGGGGGAGGGAGGGAGGCATAGCAGTCTGCTGAAAGCCCTCTGGTGTGACAAGTCATGAATGTGACAAGTGGGGGAATGCTGGGAACTGGAAGACCCATCACAGTTTCCCATCGGATCTCAATGGTGTCTGAGAAACAGCACCGTTTCCTTGAATTCTGCGTCTACCGGTTCCAAAGGCAACTCCACGATGTCACTGCACTGGCAAAACACACTGCAGGAGTCAGACATGCCTACCTGATGAATGGGGAAACACGGGCAAACTGGAATCCCACTTAATGGAGCTGGCTTACCTCACGGTCTAGCAATGTGAAGTCCCTGGAGCTCCTTTTTTTTGGAGGAGGCACGGGAAGTTTGCAACAAAGAACTCTTAAAAAACCACACACACCAAAAACTCCATCTGGAAATCTCAGAATGAATTGAAACTGGCCTTCTAAGCGCTTGGCGGACAACAGACAAAGGAACAGTCACTTCCGCCGGCTGGCTGGCTGGCTGGTTGCAGGGGATTGGCCATGCGAGGAGCAGCAGCTGCCTCAGTCTCCCTAGCTGGCTCTCTTGAATGACTCCAGGGGCAGCAAGACTTTGGTGGAGGGATCCAGACCTTCCCAAAAGGACGAGGCAGAAGAGAGCGTAGTTCAGTGTTTCCCAGCATTGGCAGCTTTTAAGATACGTCGACTTCAACTTTAGCCATCCCTGCTCCTGGGAGAATCAAGCAAACGTCATCAAAAGAAGAACAGATTGGACAATCGTTTTGTCTGAAATGGTATAGGGTTTCCTGCTGGAGCAAGGGGTTGGCCTAGAAGACCTCCAAGGTCCCATCCAGCTCTGCTGTTTGGTTGTTCTGTTATTCTGTGACTCTATTATTCTGTTAAGAATGGAAAGGGGATTCAGGGGACTGTGGTTTGCCAGCCTTCTGAATGCAGCCAACCAATTCAGAAATTCATTGGCTCCTTATGTGCTTAAGCTCATGCAGCATTTTATCTATTTAATTCCGATTGTTGAATTAAAATTTAATCAAACCATGCATTGGTGGAAACCTAGATCAATGCAGAACACATGCTTTACGGCAGTGAAAGTTTCGATTTAGCTGTTGAATAATTACAATTAAATTTGATATTTCCATGCTTCGAGCGTCACACAAACACAGCACCTTTCTATTATCTGGGCTGATTTAATGAAGAGTTAAACGGTTCTCTGGTGTGAACTCTGAAACAGTTCATCCTATTTTTGTTGTTGTTGTTAGTTGCGAAGTCATGTCCGACCCATTGTGACCCCATGGACAGCGTTCCTCCAGGCCTTCCTGTCCTCTACCATCTTCCGGAGTCCATTTAACCGCAACAATACATGAGCACATAATAGATTCAAACTAAATGTAAAGCGCTCCAAACTCGACTGCAGAAAATACGACTTCAGCAACAGAGTGATCAATGCCTGGAATGCACTACCTGACGCTGTGGTTTCTTCCCCAAACCCCAAAAACTTTAACCTTAGACTGTCTACAGTAGACCTCACCCCATTCCTAAGAGGTCTGTAAGGGGCGTGCATAAGCGCACCAGCGTGCCTACCGTCCCTGTCCTACTGTCCTATTGGTCCTCTATTATTGGTACTTTTTACTTATGTTATGTTTATACAAACAACTACTATCCTGTACATGTTTGACAAATAAATTAAATAAATAAATAAAAAATAAATAAAACTCTGAAATAGTTCATCCTAAATCTTTTCAAAGTTTCCACCACTCAAATGGACATCCCCTTTGCAAACTTCCACATGCATGCACGGCCTTACCCCCCCCCCCAAGGGGGGGACATTTAGTATAAAAGAAACCGTTTAGCCCAGCATGTTATTGTAATTATAATAATAGTCCTCGATTAATTTGCCTCCTTTTTTTTTTTTTTGGTCATTTCAGGAAAGGTATCTCTCTTTGGAATTTCCGTTCTTGTTGTTCGGCTGAAATGTTTGTGTAAAAAGCATTTGGAACTCAATCAGGGCTAAATGGTCTCCTAGGATGTGGTTCAGTAATTGTGTGCGAGGGTCCCCCGTGTGAAGATAATAGCTCTTTTGCAGTAAAAATAACAAGGCTGATTCGAAACAATTGTTGATAGGGTCCTCCTGCCTGCCTGCCTCCACAGAACAATAAAACCAGTTCTCCGTGCATGTCTGGAATGTGTGGGGCGGTAAAGTACTTAACCTTCAATTTCAGAGTGTTACTAAACTGTGTCCCTCCGTTCAAATCCCTGTCGGACCTGGTAGATCTGAAGACATTTCCTGCAGCATCGTAAATTGCATTTTATATCCTGGCACAAGCTGCACGGCTGGGCTGAGTGAACTCTAGAATTCCGTTCAGAGGATGTGTGAGGCCTTGCGGATTTTCTGAAAGGAGAAGGGGGCAGAGGCTCCAGCCGATAAAATTGATTTAAAAGAACTTTTCTTCTTCTGGAACAACAACAAGAAAATGTCTAGCAAGAGCTGGTTTGCATTTTTTGGGGGGTTGAATAGCCAGATTTTGCTGGCTGCCTGGCTGCACTGGCTGTTTAAACCAAATGGCGATGGTTTCAAAAAGACACCCCTATAAAGTAGGTTTTGTTGTTTGGCATGAGTAGTTTCGAAGGATGAGAAATGATCCTGGCAGGAAGCAGCTCTTTTTACGAAGGTCCTGGGAAATCCGCTTCTGACCGTCTCGTGTTCAGACTCAGCCAAAAGAAAGTTTCAAAGTTTCCCCCCACCTTGTTCCTTCACCTTGTTTTGGGATTGAACCACAAACTTGAGAATAATCCACTTTATTTTCCAAAGCACCAGAAGGCAAGACAAGGAACAACGGATGGAAACTAACCAAGGAGAGAAGCAACCTAGAACTAAGGACCCCAAAGATGCTTTTTTTCAAGAGGCAACTGGACTTTCTGGTTTTTCCTTGAAGACGTTTCACTTCCCATCCAAGAAGCTTCTTCAGCTCTGACTGGATGGTGGGGAATGGAAGGATTTATACCACTCATCTCTAAAGGGATGCAAATGAGCAGCTGTCTTCAAGGAGTATAAATCCTTCCATTCCCCACCATCCAGTCAGAGCTGAAGAAGCTTCTTGGATGAGAAGCGAAACATCTTCAAAACAAAAAACAAGGAAGTCCAGTTGCCGCTTGAAAAAGCACCTTTGGGACAACCATGACCTGGATGATGGAGAATCTCCATAGACATCTAGAACTAATGACAAATTTCCTGACATGAGAACAATTAATGTGGCTGCTCCATGACTGGAGGTTTTTACGAAGAGATTGGACAACCATTTGTCCTGGATGTTATAGGGCCGTGATGGCGAACCTGTGGCACGTGTGCCAGAAGTGGCACGCGAAGCCATGTCACCCGGCACACGCGGCCTTGCCTGTTTGTGTTCCAGGTTTCTGGCATGCATGCGCGCGCAATGATCAGCTGTCCTTCGTGCGTGCGGCAGTGCTGAAACTCGATGTACTGCCAGCCAGCTGATTGTCAGGTGCGCATGCGTGCCAGAACCTGGAAGTTCGGCTTTTTCCAGAGCACAATCCCTTCGTGTGCCTGACAGTGCCAAAAACTGGCCAGCTGATCATCGGGCGTGCATGTGTGCTAGAACCCGGAAGTTTGGCTTTTCTGGAGCGTGGCCCCAACGAGTGTGCGCGTGACGTTTCCGCCCGACTTTTTCGGCACTCGGTGCCAAAAAGGTTCGCCATCAGTGTTATAGGGTCTCCTGCTTGAGCAGGGGTTGGACTGGAAGACCTCCAATATTCTGAGTTCCTAGAATTTATTTCTGGTTTCTGCTACAATTTTAGATCTGAAAAGACACTTTAACACATCTCAGGAAGTTTTCTTTTGAAGGAAATCAAGAGAAGGACAAGGGGGGGGGTACTTTGTGTGAGTTGTGAGCTATTGTAGAAGAGGGTGAAGGCCTTTTGCAAGCCATCCATCATAAATATGGCACAACGTGTCTGTGTGATGGATGCTGCAGTCTGGAAACAGAAGGTCAGGGACTGACAAGAAACTCATTACGGCAAAAAGGACTTTATATGTGCCTGATGTGCTCCACCGAAGCTCTCTGGATGATCTCTTAGTTTGCAAATTAAGCATTTTAAAATTAAGAGTGCTATTGGATTTCATATTTGATTGCTAGCCATGGAGGGTGGGAGGCAGGGAGTAGAGAAGGAGAAATTGTTGATGTCACTTTGAAGAAGGGCATCGTGCACATGCTGCAATGTACTTACAGACAAGAGGATTAGGGACTGGAGGCTAAAACAAATGAAGGTGGGTTGCAGGAATTGGGTATGTCTAATAAAAAGAAGGACTGGGGGGACATGATAGCAACGTTCCAATATTTGAGGGGCTGCCACGAAGAAGAGGGAGTCAAGCTATTCTCCAAAGCACCAGAAAGCAGAACAAGAAGCAATGGGTGGAAACCAAGGAGAGAAGCAACCTAGAACTAAGGAGAAATTTCCTGACAGAACAATCAACCAGTGGAAAGGCTTTCCTCCAGAAGTTGTGGGTGGGTGAACCATCACTGGAGGTTTTTAAGAAGAGATTGGACAACCATTTGTCCAGAATGGTAAAGGATCTCCTGCTTGAACAGGGGATTGGACTAGACTAGAAGATCTCCAAGGTCTCTTCCAACTCTGTTATTCTTTTATTAAGTCCATGACCATGTTGGTGTGAAGACAAAATTGCATGTATAGGAGGTCCTCGTTTAGCGATCATGAAATTATCAGTTATTGACTCTTAAAGACAGATGATTTGTTTTCTATTAGAAAGATATGAACTGCCAGTTCATATTTGATCAGCCCATTCTGTCTCCTTTGAAGCAAAATAAACATCAACGCCTCCTTTGTGAGAGCAGTCATTCTGACATACTTTCATAACCATTTCTTTCTTTGTTCATCAACTCCATCTGGATGCTATGAACAAGGTTACAGGCAAACAGTGAAGAAAAATATGTTGTTTTGCTGCTGGTTAACATTCCTAATTTCGGTTCCAACTTTTGTTTCAGACAATTGGTAGCATGTGGCCATGAAGGTGTCTTGTTCCCTCCGATGTTGGGGTACAAACTGAGGCTGAGGAAGACCCTTGAACTTCCATTTGTAACCTGCCCAGGGCTTCTAAGCGTCCGTATGAGATTTGAATCCATTTATCAATGTAGCAGCCAAAGGCCCCTTTGGGGCAACCATGACCTTGGATGATGGAGAACCTCTATAGATATTCAGAACCATAGCTTCAAAGTCCCTGTCCAGAAATGATTGATTTCCACGTTTCTGTAATCCATGCAAAACATCTCATTATTGTAGCTTCTACTTCCAGCCCTTCTCCAAATAACACACCAATTTCCTTCTTTCTTCTTCAGGCCCACCCAGAATTGCCGACAAAGTAATCCATCGGCAATCTGCAAGGTTAGGAAGAACCATCAAGCTTCTGTGTCCGGTCGAAGGCGATCCGCCGCCTCTCACTATGTGGACGAAAGACGGGCGGACGATCCACAGCGGGTGGATGAGGTTCCGTGTCCTCCAACAAGGCCTGAAGATCAAGGAGGTGGAAAGCGAGGATGCAGGGACCTATATCTGCAAAGCCACCAATGGTTTTGGCAGCATGAACGTGAACTATACCCTCATTGTGATTGGTGAGTAGAAAGAGAGAGTTCCATGTGTTCCATGCAGGGTGAGATTTGCCTGTGATATATCCACTCTGTAAATAATCTACCAGGCTCCAGACAAACTCGTTTGTCCCAAGGTTTGTGGCAATGGGGGTGTTCCACCTCTCCCTACTGCTGTCAGTTGTGTCAAGATAAGATTAGCCAAGGCTGGGGGCCAAAGGATAGGAATAAACAGGCGGGATGGAGACACAGATCTCCGCTCCGGAAAGATTTGGGCGATAAGGAGAGGTCGCCCCAGCCTTTGCGGTCTTTTACTCAATCGTTACCCGTCGTGTGTTTCAGTCTCCACAGCAAGGACACGCAGACTCCCCTTATCATCAAAAAATAACAGTAGGTGCTGGAATTATTTACCAACTTGGCAGGAAGCCTAAATGTGTTGTGTCCCTATCAGAGTTTTTAAAAAAGGAGAATGCATTCTGTGTCCTGTCACAAGATGCAGAGTTGACAAAGAAGGAGAAGGTGGGTTTTGTCTTGCACCACACAAGATTCGGTTTCTCCACTCTTTCTCCCTCTTTTCTTGGGGCCCATGAAACAAATCACTCCAGAAAGTCTTTCCTTTCCCTCAACATCTATTTGGCCATCTTGAAGTTGGAGCGATTTTTGATTTTTGCGGTAAGTTCTCCAACTCAGGTTTCACGTTGATTGCACCCGATGGCCTTTTGCTTTCTGTGGTCAAAGCTGACATTCATTCCTCCTGCTTTGGCTTCAGATTCTTTCTGTTAGGATTTTAGATTTTAAATCCCCAAAATCTGGTGTTGCTCTGCTTTGGGGGGGAGAAGGGGTAGCATGAGCTGCAAGCGAAACCGTTAACTAGGCTAAAGAGAAAGAATTTCTTCTCGTGGTGGAGAGCTTGATAGTCTTTGTGGTTTACTACAAGCCTCGAGATGCTAATTATAGTGGAGGGACTGGTCTCCCATTTAATCAGAATTAACATTCTTTGGATTAAGGACAAGAGTTTGTTATCCTGCAAAATTACCTATCTTCCCTTAAAAAATGTACAAAAATATGCAACTTATGTTTAAAATAATCCACTTAAGTTCTTTTCTTTGGCAAGTACTGAATGCTCTTTTGTCATCGCCATAAAAAAAAACAACCACTGGTCATTCAGCGTTGGTTTATCGAAGGCGAATTGGCACCCTAAAACGTGCATGCATTTATAGTAATTGATAAATCCGAATGTTAGCGGAGGACAATCAAATCCAGATTGCAATCAGGACTTTTGTTTCTTAATACTTCAACGAATGTAGAAAAGCTGGAAAGCAGGATTTTAAAAAAAATGTATTGTCTCTTAACTCATTGGCCTCAACATTTGAAAGAGCCGAGGTGGCGCAGTGGTTAAAAGCAGCACTGCAGTTCAGCAGTTCAGCTGTTCAAATCTCACCGGCTCAAGGTTGACTCAGCCTTCCATCCTTCTGAGGTGGGTAAAATGAGGACCCAGATTGTTGGGGGCAATATGCTGAACTCTGTAAACTGCTTAGAGAGGGCTGTAAAGCACTATGAAGCGGTATATAAGTCTTAAGTGCTATTGCTATTGCTATTTATTATTTCGTTTTCCACTAGTGTTCTTCTCTTTGCTTAAGGCTTCTGTTTTATTAATTAAAGTAGTGAAAATTAATATAAACTAAAGTTAGAGAAAGAGAAGAGAATGGAAAGAAATAATTGTGCAGGAAAATAAACAAATAGTGCAGGAAAAAAGAAAAAGAAAAAAGAGAGATAGAAAGAAAGAGAGAAAGAGGGAAAGAAAGAAAGAGAAAGAAAGAAGATTAAAAAGAAATAATAGTAGTGGAAGATGAGAGAAATATGTAAAGAGGTGATTGCCAATCATTATCACAAGTGTAAATAAATTTAATAAGTGCTTGTCTTCCTTCTGATACACAACTACACACAAAGAATGACAGAGGAGTGTTTTTAAGGGATTCCGTAGATTGTTACACAGAGTTTGTGTCAGGTCTGAAAGGAAACAAGGCATAGCGTTGATGTTTTCAATATTAATTCATTTTCAATATGAAGCAAAAATCAAGAACACAGGGGCCGAACCTCAAACCCCGACAGGAGGGAAGTTCAAAAGTAAAATGAGGAAGGATGGCTTCACAGAAAGAGTATTGAGAAATCTTGGAACCAACTTCCAGCAGAGACAGTGGGTCAATCAATCAAACACATGCCCATCATCCAATAAAAAATAAAATAAAAAAATAGAATAAAAATAGTAATGGAATGAAAAAACAAAAATTAATAAATAAATTAAAGAGAAAACAAAAACAAAAACTCCAAGGGGAGACTCGATCAAACTCTGGGGTTTTTCCTGCCATCATTTTTCTAGGTTTCTGTGCTGCCCCTTTTTTGAAAAGGGGAAATTTAATTAATTGCCTACGGCACCCTTTCTGTTTTTCATTTACGGGTTATCCTTGGGTTATCCTTGATTTAACGACCATTTGAGGAGGAGGAGGAGGAGGAGGAGGAGGAGGAGGAGGAGGAGGAGGAGGAGGCATGGATGTCAGGATCAGCATCAGGGCAACCTGAGAGCTCCGAGGGGGAAGAGGGAATAGAGCTGGCAGAGAGAGAGAGACAGAGAGACAGAGGCGAAACCTGGGCCATCCGTCAGCCCTCAGATGGAGAGTCAACAGCCCCCAGGTCTGGAGGTGGCTGATGAGGAAGAGGAAGAACAGCTGGGTCCAGTGCCTGATGCACAGATGCGCAGAAGTCAGAGGAGAGGAGAACATTGGAAACCTATGGGCCGGTCCTTGGGATGGAATG
The DNA here is from genome assembly GCA_023053685.1 of Diadophis punctatus similis. NCBI lineage: Eukaryota > Metazoa > Chordata > Lepidosauria > Squamata > Dipsadidae > Diadophis > Diadophis punctatus. The sequence continues at coordinate 14,483,434 of JALIGW010000021.1, forward strand.
GAGTGGGGTGGGTGGGGCTGCTAGTGAAGCCCCACCCACTTTTATCCCTCTGGGGATAAAAGGCAGGGGGCGGAGATGAATAGGCATGGCAGACAACTATTCATCTACCCTGCCAGATGGACTTGTTAGCCTGCTGTGTGTGTGTGTGTGTGTGAGTGAGTGTGTGTGTGTGTGTGTGTGTGTGTGTGAGAGAGAGAGAGAGAGAGAGAGAGAGAGAGAGAGAGAGAGAGAGAGAGAGAGAGAGAGAGAGAGAGAGAGAGAGACTTTTTTGCCGGGGGCTGCTGGCTCTCCTAATAAAGGAACCTTTGAGTTAACTTTAGAGAGGGCCTGTCATGTTTGGAGAGCTGAGTCAGAACAGGTGCTGAGTTATGACAGCACTGATCAGGTAGGTGACTTACGGCTGACCAGCACCATCTCCGTGGTCACGTGATCAAAATTCGGAGGCTTTGCAACTGGCATGTATTGATGACAGTTGCAGTGTCCTGGGGTCACGTGATCCCAAAGCCCCCCCTCTGAGGGAAATAGGAGGTTAAGGAGTATGAAATAGAAATAATAAATAGAAATAATGAATAAATAAATCTCCATTTGTGAACTTCCAGCTGGCCTCCTACAAGCAAACTTAATGGGGGAAGCCAGATTCACTTGTGATTCACTTAATAACATGTGATTCACTTAACAGCCATGTGATTCTCTTAACAACCATGTGATTCACTTAACAACTGTGGCAAAAGAGGGTACAAAATCAGATGCAACTCATTTAAAAACTGCCTCTCTTAGCAACTGAACTTGAAGAGCCGAGGTGGCGCAGCGGTTAGAGGCAGGTACTGCAGGCCACTTTAGCTGACACTGATCCGCAGTTCAGCTGTTCAAATCTCACCGGCTCAAGGTTGACTCAGCCTTCCATCCTTCCGAGGTAGGTAAAATGAGGAGCCAGATTGTTGGGGGCAATATAAATATACATTGCTTACTGGTGTAAACCGCTTAGAGAGTGCTTGCACTGTGAGGTGGTATATAAATGTCACAAAATAAATAAATAAATAAACTGACGTTCCAGAGTCCTAAGTCGAGGACTACCTGTAGTAGGAAAGGGGCATCTTAGATGTAGCCCTTGGCAATATGAACTTCCTTTGTTTGTCTTAGTGTTCAAATAAAGCTTCCATTGACGATGGTATTTCTTTTCCTTTCTTAACAAATTTCTCTTAACAAATTCTTTTTCTCGTTCCCTAGGAGTTATTTGATTTTTCTGACTTGTTTCACAGCGCGACTTGCTAACACGTTTGTTTGTTTGCCAACAAAAATCTCTTTATTTTGAACCCATTACTTTTTTTCTTTTCTTTTCTTCCCCCCGCTTCCCTTTCTTTCAATTTTAATACGGGAGTTAAGTTAAAGAGGTGATAACACCTGTTGGCAATTTAAAGGAAATGAAAAGATACATTTTTTTTCCACGGATATAAGCATGAAATTCATACATCTACGTACATGTATACAGTTTTTTTGCCAGTATATTCCATTCTGTGGTAGACAAATGCAAAGCAGAAATCCCTGCCAGGGTAAATTTAGGCCCCGAAAGGCATATGGAGATGTTTAATCCACAATTCCTTGCAGATGTTTCAGGCTATGGGGCTGCCATTACATCTAGGCCTGCGTGATTATATTTATTATTAGCGTTACTTTAAAAGAAAGGAAAACAAGCCTCTCAACCGGTCTTGACATCCAAGGAGTATTTGGATGGAGTCCATCATGCAACCGAGTCCTTTTCATTTAGGGATAGGAATCAAATCGCCGCCTAAGCTAAACCCCTTTCTGAAGGGGACGATCAGATCACCCCGTGCCAATCAGTCGAAACAGATGTCGGTCCACAAAAGTTGTGTTTGAAATGCAGGGAACGTCTTGCCTGGATGATGGTGTAGCTCAGCGTTTCTCAACCTGAGGACATCTTTAAGATGTGTGGGCTTTCAGACCTGGAATCAAGATAACATTGCCTATCTTCAGGTAATCCTCAACTTATGACCACAATTGAGCCCAAAATTTATGTTACTAAGTGAAACAGTTGTTAAGTGAATTTTGCCCCATTATACGACTCTCCTTGCCACATTCGTTAAGTGAATTGCTGCGGTTCTTAAGTTAGTAACACAGTTGTTAAGTGAATCTGGCTTCCCCATTGACTCCCTCCCTCCCTCCCTCCCTCCCTCCCTCCCTCCCGTCCTTCTTCCTTCCTTCCTTCCTTCCTTCCTTCCTTCCTTCCTTCCTTCCTTCCTTCCTTCCTTCCTTCCTTCCTTCCTTCCTTCCTTCCTTCCTTCCTTCCTTTCTTTCTTTCTTTCTTTCTTTCTTTCTTTCTTTCTTTCTTTCTTTCTTTCTTTCCATATCTTAAAATCATCTCTATTAAGATGTAGATTTCCTGTTATATACCCTATTTTTCGGAGTATAAGATGCACCTTAGTTTTTGGGGAGGAAAATAGGGGAAAAAAATCTACCTACCATGTATTCATCTGGCTAGTGTCCTTAGTCTGTTAAGCTTCAGCACATTATTTTATCCTTTGGTTAGGGCTGAAAAAGCCTTTTTCAGAGGGAGTAGGAATGAAAACAAACCTGCAAAGAACCTTCTTCGGAGGGAATAGGAAGCCGGGAAGATCGTTAGCACCTCGTTAGGGCTGGGGAAAAAAAAGCTTTGAAAAAGCTACATTCGAAGTATAAGATGCACCCAAATTTTCGGCCTCTTTTAGGGAGGAAAAAGGTGCGTCTTATACTCCAAAAAATACGGTATTTCTTAGTGCAGTGTTTCCCAACCTTGGCCACTTTAAGAAAGGTGGACTTCAACTCCCAGAAATCTCCAGTCTGATCATGATCACATGATCAAAATTCAGAGGCCTGTCGACTGACTCATGTTTATGATGGCTGCGGTGTCCCAGGGTCGTGTGATCGCCTTCTGACTCATTGGGGAAGCCATAATCTGGCTTCAACACCTGTGTTGCTAACTTAATAACTGCAGGGATTCACTTAGCAACTCTGGCAAGAAAGATCATAAAATGGAAGAAAAACTGACTTAACAAATGTCTCAGTGAATAAGATAAATTTAAGGTCTATTATGGTCGTACATTGAGGACTACCTACATTGCTCATTCCTTCACTATGGATGGTTAATTGTAAAATGTGGAAACTAGCCATCATTTGGATGTTTTCATTGTCAATTCTAAGCCTGGTTTTTCTACCTGCTGCCTTAGTTTTGTCTTCTTTATATTTAATTTTAGTCCCCCCCCCCTTTTCCCCCCACGGTGATCTTTGACTTTTATTACTAGGGCTTGTATTTTTGGCTTTCAAGTTAATGCCATCAGCATTCAGGTCACTTCCATGCAGAATTCAGCTTCTGGTTTCAACAGAGTATGAAAAATTATACTTTGAACCCCCGTTAAAAAAAAAATTTCAGAGCTCGGTTTGTTTTCATTCCAATAAAATGATGTGTTTATAAAAGGACAGTTTTGCCCAGCCTATTATTTTACATTAATCCACAGTTTTAAATCTGCTGTGAATGTTTACATTGCATCACTGCAAATAAGAGCCTCAAAAAGTCCACACAGACTTTCCCTATCAAAAGCTCCAGTTGCTTGTTGTTGTGTGAGCAGCTGAAAACATATAAAAAGATTTCTTTGTTCCAAACACTTCATCTTACAATTTAAGCTTCTTCTTCTTTCTTTAAATAAGAGCCTGACCTCTTAGCCTACTAATTGTGATGGATTTATTATATATTAACACTGAGATTGTGCTGTGTTCATTACATCATGGAGGCTCCAGCAAGACATGACCGTAGTTTATTTCTGTTCTCAGCTTTCTAGCTTTTGGGTGTCCTTCTGTTATGATTTGTGCAGACAACTGAGCAGCTGCACAACTCCGGGGTTGAGAAGTCGAAATGTTGAAAGCAGAGAGCATCATCTGTCAAAGTGCATCATCCATACCATGTTAGCTTTCTTTGGCTGGATGAGATAGGAGAAGAAGGCCACCCATTCACCCATCCATCCATCCATCCATCCATCCATCCATCCATCCATCCATCCATCTTCTCTTTCGAAGTAAGCAGAATAATATAATAACTCACGACAGCAGGCAGCACCATGCAACATTTCCAATTCCTTCCAAGGTTTTTTTTTTTGCTTTTGTCCAAATAAACCTTGGATTCTTATGATTCTGCAAAGAGTCATTTGTAAAGATTTTTGGAACGAGAGTCGCAAATGGCAATTGGATGGACTTCTTTGGGGTTTTTTTTTTCCCTTCGAAAACATTTTGCTTCTCATTCAAGAAGCTTCTTCGGCTCTGAGTTCTGGATGAGAAGAGAAACGTTTCCAAAGGGAAAAAAAAAAACCAAGGAAGTCCAGTTGCATTTTGGAAAAGCACCTTTGGGACAACCATGACCTGGATGACTGAGAATCTCCAGAGCTGTCAGAATAAGAGACAATTTATGCTATTAGAGAAGGAAGACAACCCTTTCTTTTATGCGAACACCAGAGATTCGGCCGGTTCACACCGGTTCAGGCGAACCATTGGCGGAAATTTGGCCAAGGTCACAGAACCGGTAGCGATGGCCGTCTGGCCACGCCCCTGAACTGGTCCCCCGGTCGCCACTCGCTCGTCCCACCCGCCATGTTCATCACTGCCATGGTCTTTGCGCACACGCATCCCATTGCCTTTCAAGTCCAATGGGATGTGCATGTGTGAACATGTCAGTGACGGCACGGCAGCAGCTTTTTTGTGACCTCTAGTACTTTTCGGCAGCCTGCAGGCCGCCGAAAAATACCAGAGGTCACAGGAAAAGCTTTCCGCTGTACTTTTCGGCAGCTGCCACAGCCAGTCGCCACAGCCGCAAAGCAGCTCTCACAGAGGCAGCGGCTGGGAGGATTCTTTGCCAGCCGCTTTCCAGCAGTGGTGGCTGGCTAGAGGCCACCGAAAACTCCAGTCAGCTTGCCTTCCGGACTCTGGACCAGCTGCCGTGGAAGGTAAGCAGCCCGAACAAAGAGGAGGTGGATGGAGGAAGTGGGACTAGGGCCAGGGCCGCTAAAGGAAGGGGGCGACTGGCGAAGGGAGGGCGGGGATAGATAGGTGGAAACCCGAAGACCAGCTGGCTGGCGTGCACATGTCTGTTTTTTTGCTGTTTTTGGCCGTTTTCTGGGCCATTTTCCGGGCTGTTTTCTGGCTGTTTTCTGGCTCTCCAGCACCCGCGAAGACCAGCTTGCCAGTGCGCATGAAACCAGAAGAGCAGCTGGTGATGGTGCACGTGCCCACAGAGAGGGCTCTGCGTGCCACCTCTGGCATGCGTGCCACAGGTTCGCCATTACAGGACTAGACACACCCAATCTAATCATACCTGGCTGCCTGGAGGAGTCCATTGATATTGGAATCTAAGTGCACTTTCCATCAAAGGAATTTAACTCCAAAGACTCTATTTTGATGCTCTGGGCTTGTTCAGACTGCGTTGCTTTCAGGAGTGAAGCTAAACGAGCTGTTGGTCCAAATGAAGACATCAATAAAAGTCACTCTGTGTTTAGTATTTTAGGAGCGTTTCTCTTCTTTTCCCCTATAAAAGAGCTAGTTGAGTGTAAGGTTTAATGGGCATTTGGCAGATTGATTTAGGAAGCATCTTTTCAGGTTTGGGCTGCCCTAGTTCACCCGAATGGGACAGTGAAAGCAGGCATCTGGAATTCATTCAGTGAGATGATTCTAAGTAAACTTTAAATTTCCTTGGCACTGGGTTTCCTCATGCTACCAAGCTTAACCAATGTTGTCATGTAGGATAAAACTAATGATAAAAGCACAGCTAATATAAAAGGTTCAGTCTGGATTTATTTGCTCCATCATCTTTTAGCTTCAGTTCCTCCTCCTCCCTCTCTGCAAACCCCTCTCCCTTGTAGCACTGATCATGTTACCTAGTTGGGTAATGAAATGTTTGCAAGAAAACCACCAAGCTCAGAAAGCATCAAGGACCCCACAGTGTTCCCCTTCCTCCTCCTCCGCCTCCTCCTCCTCCTCCTCCTCCTCCTCCTCCTCCTCCTCCTCCTCCTCCTCCTCCTCCTCCTCCTTTTAGAAAGTGTGACAAGCATACTTGCCTGTATCAGTGAATCAATCAATCAATCAATCAATCAATCAATCAATCAGTTTCATTTATTCATTCATCTGATTGATGCTGCTGAAGACAAACCAGTTGATTCTTACTGTGCTACAATCAGTAATTTGCAATAAAATGCCCACTGGACACACAATCCAAAATGAATCACACTCTAATCACAAAAAGAATATTTTCTAAAAAGAGGAAACAAATGACAAAAAGCAAATAACTAAACAGTTGCATTTCAGCATTATAAAAAACTCTCTTTCTTAAGAAGTTCTGTTTTTAATTTTGACCCTTTTGGCATAGCGACATCTTTGTGGCTGGAGCTTATAGAACTTAGAATATAGAATAACAGAAGGGGCCTCAGAGGTCTTCGTCCGTTCCCCCCGCTTGGGCAGGAGACCTTATATAGGGGTGGCCAAACTATGGTTCTTTGAGGACCTGTGGACTTCAACTCCCAGAATTCCTGAGCTAGCCAGGAATTCTGGGAGTTGAAGTCCACAGGTCCTCAAATAACCATAGTTTGGCCACCCCTGCCTTATATAATTTCCAACCAATGGTTCTCTAGTCTTGTGTAAAGCTTTTTTTTTGAAAGCCTTACTGTATCTGAATGACAGAATTGAAGGACCAGTTTAAGCACCCCGTGGGCCGGATGCGGCCCGCGGGCATTGAGTTTGACACCCCTGCTCTATGTTCTTGAATCCCTTTGCTACCATCTAGTGGTTGTCTCTAGAGATGCAACCTGCGGCGCCTTGACAACGGCAACAAGGGAGGTGCTGTGGGCTCTCCTTCTGCACTTTCCACTTCTCCTTGCAACCTCTGAGTTGGTTATGACACTGAAATAATTTGCACGCAAAGCTTTTGAAAGAGGCAGAAACTGCTTCAGAAGCCCTGCTCGCCCTGAAAAGACAGGGCTGCTTTAATGAAAAGATGCCACACCCATACACTTTTGTGTACCCCTCTTTTGAAGGAACTGCAAGCCATGGAGAGAGGGTGTGTAGAGCTGGTCCTTGCTTGCTTTTCCCCTGCAAAGTAGAGGTCAAGGCTTGGACCCCTCTTGAACCCTGCAAAAGAACGGAGGCTCTTATGTGTGGCTTCTTCTCGTACTGGGCAAACTTTGTCCTTCTCCAAATGTCGAGCTGATCTCGTTTCCTGATCCAGGCGAGATGATGGTCATGTGCTCCACGTGGAGATGCCACTGACTGCCACAACCATATGACACCACTCCTAAGTCAGCTGCCGTGGCTCCAAACTCTTCGCAAAGCCCAGTTCCAAGCTCCACTGGTGCTCTTGAAAGTCCTTGATAATCTGAGGTCAAATACCTTCCAAGATCCTCAGTGCCAGGCCTGGTTCAGCTTTTGTGATTGTCCCTGGAAACATTGTTTATTGAGAGATTAGATTAGTTCTCCCCTCCTTGCTTGTTTTCTGCGGTATATGAAGCTGTGTTTATTTCAGACAGCTTCAAAACAGCTCAACCTGATTTTTCGGCTATGTTTTTCTGATAGGGCCAGAGGGGCTTATAACTTTGATTATGGTTTTTTTTTGCTTAGGACTTTTTAACCGAGGAAAAAAATTAATTGTGAATCCGACTCCTTGCTTAATAGGAGAATCTAAATTAAAGCAATTCGGGTCTCAATGACAGATGGTTGTCTAGCTGTAGTTTGGACATCTTCATCAATGAAAAGGAAGTCACCCCTTTTATGGGTCACTGGATAGATAAATCAATCAGCGTTAGCTTGGGATTTTGTCAGGACGTGATGACACCCATTGTGTCTTATTCTGATAGCAGTTTATGATTTTTTAATGAGTAGGACCGAAGACCCAAACAGATTTGAACTAGGTTCATAGGATGTAATTGACTTACATCTGAATTTGCAGACTGCCTTGGACCACAAACTAGTCAAACAGAATGGGTTTGCAGAATGAAGAGAGAGAGAGAGGGAGGGAGGGAGGGAGGGAGGGAGGGAGGGAGGGAGGGAGGGAGGGATAGAGAGAGAGAGAGAGAGAAAGAGAGAGAGAGAGAGAGAGAGAGAGAGAGAGAGAGAGAGAGAGAGAGAGAGAGAGAGAGCATCCTCAACCATGATTAGCCAAACTGAAGATAGCAGTCCTTGTTTAGCAACTGCCTTGAGTACTGACTGTTTGCATTTATTATAGCAATAGCAATAGCACTTAGACTTATATACTGCTTCATAGTGCTTTACAGCCCTCTCTAAGCGGTTTACAGAGTTCAGCATATTGCCCCCAACAATCTGGGTCCTCATTTTACCCACCTCGGAAGGATGGAAGGCTGAGTCAACCTTGAGCCTGGTGAGATTTGAACAGCTGAACTGCTGAACTAGCAGTAGCCTGCAGTGCTGCATTTAACCACTGCACCATCTCGACTCTTATTATGTTGAACAAAAAGTAATTTTGCAACCAATGTACTTATGACCTTCACTGCAACTCTAGCGGTATTCCAGTATTTGAGGGGCTGCCCCAAAGAAGAGGGGGTCCAATTATTTTCCAAAGCACCAGAAGGCCAGACAAGAAACAATGGCTGGAAACTAATCAAGGAGGGAAGCAACCAGGAATTAAGGAGAAACTTCCTAACACTGACGACAATTTAACCAGTGGAACTGCTTGCCACCAGAAGGTGTGGATGCTTCATCACTGGAGGTTTTTAAGAAGAGACTGGACAGTCACTTGTCTGAGATTGTATAGGATCTCCTGCTTGAGCAGGGGGCTGGACTAGAAGACCTCCAAAGTCCCTTCCAGTTCTATTCTATTCTAAATTCTGAAACTCTCTCTCTCTCTCTCACCCAGTCTTATGCTACTGTGCGTTGTGTGTAAAATGGTAAGCACGATCGCGATCATGTGATTTTTCACTTCATGATCTCTTTACTTAATGACCGAGTCGCTGGTCCCAGTCACTAAAGGAGGACTACCTGTTTTTGAATTCAGCCATTAGTCCTCTAAAGCAGTGTTTCCCAACCTTGGCAACTTGAAGATGTCTGGACTTCAACTCCCAGAATTCCCCAGCCAGCGAATGCTGGCTGGGGAATTCTGGGAGTTGAAGTCCAGACATCTTCAAGTTGCCAAGGTTGGGAAACACTGCTCTAAAGGGAGAAAGATTTGAGTCTAAATCAATTTCTGATGATCCCAGGAAAAACACCTGCAGTTTTCCTGCCAGCAGGAGGGAAGTGATTTTCAAACCTCTTTTTCTAGGATGTGGTTTCGACAACTGAGGTACAAATTATCCAGGGATTTCCTAACAGACTCCCATCCAAATACTAATCAGGATGGATCCTGGCTCTCTTTCTGAGAGCAGCTGAGGTCAGCTTGGGGCTTGGACCTGACCTGGCTCAGATCTTCTGCGGACTAGGATCCCAGCATGGCGTGCTGTGACCTTTGACCTTTTGCTGTGCTCCTAATTCATTCCCCCCCCTTTCTTTCCCTGCTTGGGGTTAGTGGTCCCAATGCAAGTGCTCCAGTGGGCAAAATATTTTTCAAGAAGGACAGATGTGAAACTTGATACAAAAGATTGAAGCATCCCTACCTCCCTTCTATACCAGACATCACCCTGGAAGCCAGAAGTGTAACAGCTGGGGTGCATCACTGCGTAATCTGGCCCTAAACCTCTAGGATTGGAAAATCGAATTTCATTTCCACTTGGCTAATGCCATATTTTTCTTTGCAAAGTGCTCCAGAGATCTCCGCAGAGCTGCACGCCTTTCCAGCAGCTCCACTTTGATCTGACAGCTTGGTCTAGGGTGGGTTCTGGTTTTCTTCACTGCTAGTTTGCTCAGGGATGCACTGTGCGGGCACGGGCGTTGCGCGCATGCGCAGTGCTAAAACAAAAAACAAGATGGCGGCGCTGTAGGTGCCGCCGAGAGAACCGGCTTGGGGGCATGGCAGCAGCGACCCAGGCCACCAAGTTACTACCAGTTCTATAGAACCGACCCGAACTGGGAGGAACCCACCTCTGAGCTTGGTGATTAAAAAAAGCACCTTTATTTTTGCCAAAAGGAAAGTGATCATTGCTGAATTGACCAGCAATGGTTGTTTTGGGGTTCTAAAGATGTCCGTCTCTGAATGGTCCATCATACCATAGGCCTTGCTCCAGGTTGTAAATGCTGGGAATGAACTTCGGACATAGAACATGGAATCATTGGGCCGTAAGGGACCTTGGAGGTCTTCTACTCCAACCTTCTGCCTGAGGTCTTATTCCATCTCAGTCAAATGGTTGGTTGTCCAATCTCGTCTTGAAATCCTCCAGTGATGGAGCACTCACACTGTTCATTGATTGATAGACTCAGGAGCATGGCAACCAGCTGGATCCCAGGTCATGTGATCACCATTTACAACCTCCCTAGATGGCTACTGACAAGCAAAGTGAACGAGGACTGATTTAAAAACGTCCTTGCTTAGCAGCAGAACTTCCTGGTCTCAATGTTGGTCGTAAGTCAAGGATTATCCGTGTATCATTTTCATGCAACCTAGGGAGCTAGTTGAAGAAGGGAAGTTTATAGGGATTGATGTGAAATTCAAGAAATAGGAAATTCTTCTTCTTCTTCTTCTCCTTCTCCTTCTGTTCTTCTTCTTCTTCTTCTTCTTCTTCTTCTTCTTCTTCTTCTTCTTCTTCTTCTTCTTCTTCTTCTTCTTCTTCTTCTTCTTCTTCTTCTTCTTCTTCTTCTTCTTCTTCTTCTTCTTCTTCTTCTTCTTCTTCTTCTTGCCCTTCCCCTTCCCCCCTCCTCCTCCCCTCCTCCTTTCTCCAAAGTCTAAAACAGAGCAATTTTTCTTCTTCATGGCTGCCTCCTGTCATTGGCCTGGATGCTTTCAACACACACACAACTTAGAGGAGGAAGAAGTGCTCCATTGTGCAGCCCCAAAGAAACACCGCTGAAGAAAATGCAAAGAATTCTTAGCCCATGATATATTTGGAGGAGGAAGCTGGGGACTTTCAGGAATGCAGGCAATGGTTCCAAAAATATTCCCTGCAATAACACGGTTGGTCAGTAACTGTTATTTGGATTGGCCCATCGGTCTTCACCAATGGCTGTGATGTCATTTTTCATTGAAAGAATAACCTGGAGTTTTTCAGAAGGGAATGTTGACAACCAAGCCATGTGAGTTGCGGCATCTCAAAATTACACTTCCCTACTGGAAAGCTTCTGCAGAAGAGATAAAATCAGGAATGAGACCATAAGAGAAAGAATTGGTATAGAACCAACCTTGATCTACATAGAAAAACATCAAATAAACCGGTTTGTTCACCTGGATAGGATGTTCTTGGGATTCCATACCGTACAAGGCATATAAGAAAAGAGGAGGAGGTCAAAGAACACGAGACAGACCCAGAAGAAGAAGAAGAGAGACAACATCAAAGACACAATAACAATAGTTGAGGCCGCCAGAAGAGCAAGACCCAGAACTTTTAACATAGCAGAATAACAAAGTTGGAAGGGACCTTGGAGGTCTTCTAGTCCAACCCCCTGCTGAGGCAGGGAACCCTATATCAGGGCTGTCAAACTCCCAGCCCATAGGCTGGGTGCCTCCACTGGACATGCCCACGCCCGGTTTAGCGAAGGGGGGAAAAGTCTTGATATGTCACGTGACACCGCTTGACGATGCGAGTTTGACACCCCTGCCCTATGCCATTTCATAAAAATGGCTGTCCAATCTCTTCTTAAAAACTTTTGAATCTCCCTTGACAGCTGGTAAAGAGGAGGAGGAGGAGGAAGGGGAAGGAGAAAGAAGAGGAAGAAGGAAGAAGGAAGAAGAAGGAAGAAGAAGGAAGTAGTAGTAGTAGTAGTAGTAGTAGTAGTCGTCGTCGTCGTCGTCATCGTCCTAGGAAGTCCTAAGAAGTTTCCATTTTCTGAATGAAGGTGACATACCATTGCACCATCTCAAATGTGTGTAGAGAACAACAAGTCTTGGACAAAGGCAAATGTGAAATGCTGGAAATGAACATCAGACATAGAGTCATAGGGCTGGAAGGGACCTTGGAGGTCTTCTAGTCCAACCTCTTACCCAAGGCAAGAGTCCTTATACTACAAAGGCTTGTCCAACATTTTGTGGCTTTCTTGGAAACCATACAAAAATGCTTTCCTAGTACTTTCTTATTTTTTGTGATTTTCCAGTCTTGTCTGCAACCATAAGATTTCTCTGTAGACCCTCATCGGACACTTCTTAGCTTCTTCTGAGGGCAACTAAGGTCACATTGAGCTGACATCGGCAACCTGCGACGTTAAGACTCAGTCAAGCTCCATTTTCAGAGTCTTCATGGAACTAGTTTTAGATGTTGATGAGCACTGGGCCCAATTGCTAACCTTGAGGTACTGCACTGCATGCTTCCTTCCATGTAGATGTACTTCTACAGAGGACTACACCAGTGGTGGGTTCCTACCAGTGCAGTCCACTCTATAGCACCGGTAGCGGCCTGCTGGTGACATCACAGTACCGGTGCGGTCGGTTGCCGGTGCCTGGGCACCGCCATTTTTTTAAAAAAATTATTTATTTTTAAAAAAATTTCTTCTGCGCATGTCCAGAAGCCAAGTTTCCGGCACTGCTCATGTGCTGCCTTCCTACCCCACAGTGAGTCCAAGCAGGGGAGGATGGCTGAGAGAGCGCATGAGACGCTGAAAGAACGGGCGGCAGGAGCTATCTTCAGCAGTCCGAGAAGCCACGAACGGCGGTGATGATCCTAGGCATTTTTGCATGTTTGAGGCTTCTCGAGCTGCTGAGGGGAGGGGGAATGGGCAGCAGGACCTATCTCAGTTCCCCTCCCTTCATCAGTCCAAGAAGCCACGCCTACCCAGTCACATGGCTGGCAAGCCACACCCACAAAATAAACCACACCCACAGAGTGTTAGTAAAAAAATTAGGAACCCGCCCCTGGACTACACACTGGGTCTACTAATAGATGTCAAGTGAGCATGTAGGGCAGTAGATGTGAGAAGATGCCTTGAGCTGAAGAGCTCATCGTTTGGGGTCTCCACTTGGAAAGACATCTAGTATGACCATCATAGAACATCCATGGGAACCTCAAAGGATTGGTTTTCTTTCAAGTAAATGAAATGTATTTGTTAAATTCACATGCCAATTAAATTGAAGAAGACAATAATATTTGGCTCTGTTGTAAAGAAAACTGAGAATTAAATCTTCAATTCTAGTTTCGAGGACTTTCTTTTTGCCCAGAAGCAGAACTTGGATAATTGTCTTATTTTCTATGAGATAGCCCTGCAAAATACACACAAAATATGATCTTCTGGCCTTGTCTAACTAGTGGGGCTGACATATCAACAAGAGATACAGTCCTACCTACTGTATAGATTCTCCATTTATAGCTGCTTGGTCATGAACATAGAATGCCTTTGATCTCGTGAGTGGTTCTAATGTTTAAAAATTCAATATGAGGGGCTGTCTTTCTGTATGTTTTACACGAAGAGCAACTCCGCACTTAAATACGAAGAGAGGACTAATGTTGGCTGATGATGGATATGACTTTCTAATCACAAGTGGTGGATCATGTTATTAAAATGCCTATCATGTTTTTCCTCTGAATTACTGGTGTAATTTTGGTCCTTGTCAAATGTTTACAAGGGAGTAAAAACAAAAAGAAATACTTCATTTAAACTGGGGTTTAATTCAAGCCATGGCTTAGTTTCTTTGGGAAACTGTGGCTCTTTTTTAAAAAATCAAATCATTATTACTCTCAGTTTATTCAGGTAAAACTTGTTCCTCTTCCGTAATGTCTTAGAGACACCATCGCTCCAAGAGGCAGTTTTTTCTGTCAACAATATTAAAATTAATTTCTAAATCTGTTTTTTAAAATTAAGCTACAATATGTCCAATGCTAGTATATGTTTTTACTTTATTCTGTGAGTGTAAATTAAGTTTATGTGTTCTTTTCCTTTAATTGCAATTCCCCTTACTGTCTATTTTTTAAAAATCTCATCATAATATGGTTTTTTTTTAAGTTAAAACAAAAGTATTTTTCCACAGGAAGGATTCTTTATAATCAATCCCAAAATCTTATTTTAAATTTATCTAGACTCTGAGTCAATTTGTAATTTTGTGACCAATAACAGAACAGAACTGAATAACAGACATAGATGGGACTTTGGAGGTAATCTAGCCCAGGGGTAGGCAAAGTTGGCTCTTCTATGACTCGTGGACTTCAACTCCCAAAATTCCTGAGCCAATCATGCTAGCTCAGGAATTCTGGGAGTTGAAGTCCATGAGTCATAGAAGAGCCAACTTTGCCTACCCCTGATCTAGCCCAACCCTGCGCTCAAGCCTGTATCATTTCAGACAAATCCAATCTCTTTTTAAAAACCTTCATGGTTAGAGCTCCCATAACATCTGGAGGAAAGTCGTTACACTGATTGATTCTTCTCACTGTCAGGAAATTTCTCCTTACTACTAAACAATACTTTCTATAAACTTACTTTCTCAGATTAAAATTTTGCCGCTTATTCTCCCCAAAAATCTTTTAAAGTGTTTAAACTTGTTCTTAAAACTTTATTTTGCTAAGGATTGTAGGAAACTCACCTGGCAATGTCAGACCTGTTGATGCAAAGTTTTCCAAATATCTGAAAAGAAGTTAATGAGCAATTTCCATAAGTGATTAGAAAAGGAAGTGTGCAAACTTCATGTCCTTTCAAAGGCACCGACCGCAGTTTGAGCAAGGTGGCTGTTCCATTATCTCCCAGAACTCTGCACCTGCCAGAGATAGTTATCTTGCAATTTCCTCACGAATAGCAGGTGTCTGGAGCACTTGGGGACAATCTCAAGTCCCCCTCCTTGTCCGGAGAGTTTTTAATCAAAGAGCCAATCAACTTGCCGTCTCTTCATTTTATCACATTGTGGGCTCCGGTTTTTTTGTGGAACCATCTTCCATCTGCCATTTTTTCCCTCCGGAAGTCACTCCTTTTGAAACTTCCAAGCAAGGAGACTGATTATTATCCATGTTATCTATTGGCTGATCACAATTCTAATTCTGTCGATGTATGGTTGCTAAATTGTATGTCTCTGTGTGTGCTACGCACGGCTTACTAGACTGAGAAATACTGCAGTAGAATTTTATTACATAGCTGATTATAGTATTTGTGTTTTATTTTAGCTGTACACTGGTAATTGACTGCAATAAAACAACTTTATCTTATCCTGAGTCCTATAAAGTCTGTTAAGTGGCAGTGCCAACGGAGAGCATTTGAAACAGATGTCTAGACCTTGTTGTGCGCTTGTAATTCATACAGATTAGTCCCTTCCTATTATAAACAAGGCAGTGATAATATATAAACTGAATATGCAGGGCACAATTCAGCCAAATATAAATTGTCCTACTTTCACTGATTTGAACGGGGACATTTAAAGCAACACAGATATATAATGACACCGTTAATCATTCTCACAGTGTTTGCAACTGTTGAATTGAAAGAGATTTTAAATTCATTTATATCACATTCCACTTTTTCTTGGAGGGTTCAAGACCCCCTAAATAGAATTATCCTTCCGCTAATCTTAGATGGAATGGATGAAAATAGACTTGTTCGTCAAATGGTCCTTGAATCTGGGCCTCTCTGACCCTAATCCAGCATCTTAAGCCAACACCAGACTTAAAAAGCAAGGAGGTTTATGTACTTGAACTTAGTCATCATGATTCCTACATGGATATTTCTGGATCAGTGCTCTGCCTCCTATATTCCCCATAAGCAAATTTGCACATTACGGTTGTTGCAAATGCAGCTACCCCAAAAAATAGCTTCACGGTGCAATGCACAAATGCACGTCAAAAGAGATTTGTTAAGAAGCTAAGGCTGGAGGCTCAACATTAGCATTGTGAGGAATCTAGGGAATAAATGGAACCTCTTTTGACCCCAGGGAAGCACCCCGATCCTTCTACAGAGAGAGACTGGGTCAGGAAATAGCTACTTCGGGCTTGAGAGATGATTTCTCCTGCTATGAACCTGCCCAGGTACTTAGATTAGCAGAGAGGCCCCTGCAGCAATGTCACGATGTGAATAATTGCCAGTTGAGCATCTCTACTATTTCTAGGTTTACTGTATTTCCTAATCAAGCAGACATGTGATATGTTTTACTACGCATGCGTGCATTCCAGGAGTTTGTCTCCTCCTACCTTTTTTATCTTTCGAAGCCTCGCCCGAGGCAGACGTGAATTCTTAGCTGAGAAAATGTAGTTTAATAACGTTCATATTCTTTTGTTACTTTTGTACTAAAATAAATATTTTGTTAATTAGAATTGAATCTCGGTTTTATTTTCTAAGTACGAATGACTTCAAAGAAGCAAGATCCTATATCACCTCTTTGATAGGAAAATTCCTATCCGTCAAGCAAGATGCTCCTCAGGATCTTTTGCCAAGATTCAAATGTTACTTGATTCTAACTTTATCGATCCAATACTTTGTTTTTTCCTTGTTGTAACTTCTTTGAGTACATTAAAGGGGAATATTTGTAGCTCGGGGTTGAATTGAGGGGTCCTTGGTCCTCTCTGAGCTTGGTTTAATTTATACATTTTCATTTAACATACATAAGTTCTTTGTGAACAGCTTGGTTGTTTTCTTGTAGATGTTTCATGACTCAAACTAGGGAACATCATCAAGGCATTGTCGTCGTCCTCCTCTTCCTCCCTGCAAACCCTTCTTCCTGCTAGCACTGGTGATGTTACGTAGTTGGGTCATGAAATATCTGAAAGAAAACAACTAAGCCCAGCGAGCACCAAGGACCCCACAGTCTTCCTCCTCAAACCCCACCCCCTTCTAGCACTGATGATGTTACCCAGTTGGGTAATGAAACGTCTGCAAGAAAGCAACGAAGCTCAGAGACCATCAAGGACCCCTCTTTTTGAGTGGTTACAGGAGGGCAAGTCAGTGAAAATTCTGCTTCCTGTGATCAGTACCTTGGATGAATTTGGTGTGTCCATCAAAAGGACACTCCGTGGCTGCCATAATCGTTCGTGTTCTTCTGTAACAGCTCCTCAGAAAAGGACGACGTTTTCAGAGGTCCAGCAGGAGACGTGGCATCTGACAATTGCTGTGTCTGCACACGGCTGTGTGTATGTCTGTGCATGTATACATGTGTAGGGGAAATGATACCTCGGGTACTTAAATTATCCCAGTTGCAGCTGCTCTGCGTAACAGAGCAGACAAAGGAGCATAACAAAGCACTGAATTAATTTTCTGTGCTGTTATTGTGGGACAGTGTTTAGATCTGCCCACTGTCCTTCTTAGCAAATCTCATTTGGAAAAACAAATCTTCCTCCTGCCCCAAAGCCACAACCCGAATATTCCACAGTTCGGGTCTGTATATTTAGGTTTCTGTCTGACAACCAAAATCTTGGGTTCTTGTGTTTATTTAGGGCGAAGGCTGAATAAAACCGAAGCCCTGTGTTGGTGTTTGGTATATCTGGGGGGCTTGGCTGCCTGCCCACCCAGCCTTCCCAGGACAAGAGGGTGGGAGAAGCAGCAGAGAGTCTGAGCTTTTGGTGATGTGGGATTGTTCCTTCCATCCTTCTCCCAGAGGGATGCTTTATTCTCAGATGCATCATACTGGACTCAATCAATCAATCAATCAATCAATCAATCAATCAACTAACCAACCAACCAACCAACCAACCAACCAACCAACCAACCAACCAACCAACCGCATAGGGTTAAAAGTCTATGGAGATTCTCAGTCCTCCAGGTCTTGGTTGTACCAAAGGTGCTTTTTTTCAGGAGGCAACTGGACTTTCTGTTTTTTTCATTGAAGATGTTTCACTTCTCATTCGAGAAGCTTCTTCAGCTCTTTATAAATCCTTCTCTTCCCCACCATCCAGCCAGAGCTGAAGAAGCTTCTTTGATGAGAAGCGAAATGTCTTCAAAGAAAAACTGGACTGTCCAGTTGCCTCTTGAAATAAAGTACTTTGGGGACATAGGGTTAAAAGTTAGGGTTTCAGGAACTGGGGATGTCTAGTCTAATGAAAAGAAGGACTAGGGGAGATATGATAGCAGTCTTTCAATATTTGAGGGGCTGTCACAAAGATGAGGGGGAGGGGTGTTTCAGCCTATACTCCAAAGCCTCT